>JACAFY010012010.1:0-24689 GCA_015252635.1 Dictyostelium capitatum
CCCACCCCCGGCTAAGGGATTTTTGCAGGGTTGGGGGGGGCGGTTTTTTTTTTATTTTTCTGGGTTTTTTTTTTTTTTTTTATATACCCAAAAAATATTTTTTTTTTTTTTTTTTTTTTTTAAAAATCATTTTACCGAAAAAAATTATAATTGTTTTATGAGAAATTTCACTTTTAAAATTTCCAATCAAAAATACAAACTGATCAATTATTAAAATATTTAAAACAAAAATTATCAATACATTATTATAAACATATAATTGGTTAAAATAAATTAAATAAAATATCATCTTCAATTTAAAATCAACCTCTTTTATTAAAACAAAAAAAAAAAACAAACAATTTAACACCAATGTTTATTTACAAATTTACAAGTTTTGCTTTTAGCTTTATTTACATTTTTATCTTTTCTTCCTAAATTGTTTATCTATCTATTTAGACATAGATGAATACATACCACACATACATACATAAAAATTAATTAAATACGATGATTTCTAGAATCATCATTATATCTATTGTTTTGGTTTCTACCATTATATCTATTATTATTATTATAATTATTATTATTGTTATTGTTACTGTTGTTGTAATTGTTATTATTGTTATTATTGTTATTTGAATCTCTATTATTAATATCTATATTTATATAACCACTATTTCTATAATCGTGATTTCCATTTGGACTTCTATTATTGTTATTATTGCTGTTGCTGTTATTGTTGTTGTTATAGTTATTGTTGATATTGGATCTGTTAACATTGTCATTATATTGAGAATGACCTCTTTGGTTGTAGTTGTTATTTTGGTTGTTTTGATTGTTTTGGTTGTTTTGATTATTTTGATGACTGAATCTATCATTCCATCTATTATCATCATATTGATTTTGACGACTATAATCTCTATTAAATTGTGTATTTTGATTATAATGATGATGTTGATGTATACGATGATGATGATGACGATGATTTCCATGATCTCTATTATCGTAATTGTTACCTTGATATTGTCTGTCACTATTTCTATCAATGTATTGTGGTTGTTTATATGTTGATGTTGTTGATACCTTGTATCTCTTATTTGATCTTTCTTACCAAATTAATACCGGTATTTGTAGAAGTAGTAATATTTAGAATCAATGTAGAAATTAAAGCAGGTGATTTACCAAATAGTGTTAAATATATTCAATTTGATAGAGCAGTTAAAAATGTTAATATAGATTATATACCAAGATCCATTGAAAGACTCAAATTCTATAAAACTACAAAAATAATAATACCACCTTCATTCAATTCATTCAATTCATTGGAGATATTAGAAATTGATAGAGAATCACAAGATTTATTAAAGAGTGAATATTCAAATAAATTACCAAATTTACATTCACTTATCATCAATGGTTATAAAGATTTAAATAGTTTACAAATTCCATCAACTGTATCAACTTTAACATTTGGTTCAGAATTTAATAGAGATTTACCAATTATTCCAACAACAGTTTTACACTTGAAAATTAGTAAAACATTTAATAAACAAATTGATTTCTCAAAATTATTACATTTAAAAATAAAATTTCATCAAATATATTTCAATTAATTTTAAACAATTTCAATCCATTCAAATCAGAATTTCAAATTAATGGATTATCAAATTTTAAAGAATTTGGTAAAAGTGATACAACTTTCTTATTGTACGACCTTAAAGCAAAACATTTCATAGCATCAGATTATAAAGAATTTTATTATGGTAAACAATACATTTATATTACATCTGGTGATTCAATTCAAGAAATTCAATCAATAATTAAAATGTTACTTGATGAATTAAACAAAGAATATAAAAACTATTCATATGAAATCATTGATTCAATTTCAGATATGGTAAATCTATTATTCAAAAGATTAATTAGAGTTAAAAATATTTCATTTGAACAAGTCGATTCAATATATCAATTAATTTCAAATAAATGGATATCAATTACAAATGAATCATTTAAATTTCAACATACAGTAAATCATATGGTTTATTATCTTGGTATTAAATCATTGAAATTAGTTAGATTCGTTTTAGGCTATTCATCAATATCATTTAGTAAAACGAGAAAAATATACAAATTTAAAAAGTTTGGATTTCCAGAAGAAATTGATCCAAGTTTATTCACATATGATTTCATATTCAATTCACCATTTCAAATTGTATTGGAAAAGTTAATTGATTATTTTATTTATTCAAATACAGATTTGTTTTATATTAATTTTGATTCATTATTACCGTACTTTTTGAAAATTAGAGACCACTGTTCATTTTTTACTCATTTAGAACTTAGCTCTTTCAATTATAAAATTTCAAAATATTTAATTATTAGGGCACATTCCACATTAAATAGTCGTTTCTTAGTTGACTTTGAAATTCCATAAAAATAAAAATATTAATAATAAATAGATTTAAAGAATATATAACTAATTAAATATTAAAAATATCGGGTTTGAATAATTATTATTTATATTTTTTTTTTTCACTAAAAATAATGAAAATTCATATTGGGACAATTTGGACACTGACAATAATAAAATTGATTTAATTGGTATTGTTCTGGATTTGGTATATTATATGAATATGAATTTTGGTATTGATTATTATAATTATTAAAATTATTATAATTATCATTATAATTTTGGTATTGATATTGACTATTATTGATATTATAAATATTATTATCTAAATTTTGGAACTGACTATAATTATTATTATTATTATTATTATAATTGTTTTGATATTGATATTGATTTTGGTTATTATAATTATTATTGTCTATATTTTTTTTTAGTTTCTTTGTTTTTGTTTTTTTGTTTTTATTATTACTGTTGTTGTTATTATTATTGTCTAATTTTAAAGTGTGCATTGCTTTATTGATATCTATAATATTTTCATCAATAAATTGATAATCTTGATTATTACTATTACTACTATATATATCATCATCATCATCATTTTCTTCTTCTTCTTCTTCTTCTTCTTTTTGATTATCTTCATCTTTATGACTTTCATTTTCTTCAATTTGTTGTTGATTTAATAAAATTTGATGTTGTTGTTTTAATTTTAAATTATCCAATGATTTTTGATCATTTGAATTTGATAACTGATAAGAGTATAATTCTTCTGGTATGAAATCATTATCTTTTCTTTGTGTAATATCAACATTATACTCTTGAATCAATTGATTAATGAAATCAATATCTTCAACTATAATATTATCATCGATTATTTGACCATTTTTATCACTACCACCGCCGCCATTACCATTATCACTATCTTGTTGCTGTTTTAATTTTAATTTATTTTGAAGTTGATTTAATTTTTCATTAAAAGTGATAAAAGTAATTGAAACACCAAATGTACCAAATCTACCTGTTCTACCAATTCTATGGAAATAAGTTTCATGATCTTTTGGTAAATCTAAATTTATTACTAGATTAACTCTTTCAACATCTATACCACGTGATATTAAATCTGTAGATACCAATATTCTAATGTTAAATGATTTCAATGCTGTCATTGTAGCAGATCTATCTTTTTGATCTTGACCACCTGCAATAAATGATGAAGGCCAACCTTGATCATTTAAATATCTAGTTAATTCTTCTGCTCTAACTTTATGATTACAAAATATAATTGCTTGATAAAATGATACCTGTTCCAAAATCAATAATGCACTTTCAATCTTTTCCTTGAAAATACCATAATCTTCACCTTGATTACCAACAAGACTTCTAGCAGTACTTTTAAACACTTGATAATATTGTTTTATACCTTCTAATGCAGGTGTATCTGAACATAATCTAATTTCCAATGGATTCTTCATGTATGCATTTAACAATTTTATCAGATAACCAGGATAAGTTGCAGAGAATGCTAATGTTTGTCTATTATCTTCAATACTTGAAGGTAGTGTAGTGTATATCCAATTAACTGTTTTTGAAAATGATGCATCCATTAATTTATCAGCTTCATCCAATATCAACATTTTCAATGTATCAGTACGAAGATGTAAATTCTCTATTAAAGATTTAATTCTACCTGGTGTACCAACTATAATTTGTGCACCATTTAACTTGTTTAAATCATTATCTTGTTCTTTATATTGATTTAAACCACCAATAAACACTTGACATTTAACTCTTTTACAATATTTACCAATAACTGTTATAACTTCTTTAATTTGAATTGCAATTTCTCTAGTTGGTGCCATTATAAGTACCAATGGTTTTCTTACTACACCTGCTACACTTTCACAATAACTATCATCATCCATCTCTAATAATTCTTTTTGTGTAGTTTGTTTACTCTTTTGATCTTGTTTTTCTTTAAGTAATCTTGATTCTCTTAGGACACATTCTAATGCAATAACACCAAATACAACTGTTTTACCTGTACCAGATTTAGCTTGTGCAATTATATCAACTCCACTTATACCCAATGGTATTGCTTTCAATTGTATTGGTGATGGTCTTTGATATCCTGCTTCTTCCAATCCTCTTAATACTTCTTTTTGTAATACTAATTCTGAAAATGTTATATTTTCTTCAATTTCAATATCATTTGTTCTTTTTCTATTTGTATTATTACTACTAACTTTATTATTATTATTATTATTATTCATTGTAATAAATATATAGGTAAATTATTTTTCATTTTTTTACAATTTTTTCGAAAATGATGATTTTTTTTTTTTTTTTTTTTTTTTTTTTTTTTTAAAATTTAAAAAAAAAAAAAAAAAAAAAAAATTTAAACCCAAGCGACCAAAAAAAACTTATTTTTATCACGTAAAATTCAAAAAATTACATTTAACACCGCGCACAAATATAATAATATAGAGATATACAAAGATAACCTATTATTTTTTGATTATTTTATGAAAAATCGCTATTTAAACATATATAAATATTTCAAACTAAATTAGATATTTATATAAACCTAGGTTCTAAAGATCAATACGTTATAAAATTGTATCACTAAACAACAATATTAATAATAATTTCATATACTTTTTCCTGACACCTATTTCTCATTATTGGTAAACTAAATTATCAACAATACCACAAAATATTTGAAATACCAATACCACAAAAAACCAGAAATTATATTTCATTCTTAAAAAAAAATCTTTATTATTTATAGATAACAATCATAGTTGCAACTGAAAGGACACGAAGACCACCAACATTTAATTCATTCATAATTCCAATGATTTGTTCTCTTAATTCTTCAGTTAATGGTACTGGTTCAACACAATCTCTAACGGTTAAAAATGAACAACATGAAAGTACTTCTTCGAAGAACATTTTATTTTTTTTGTTTGTCTACAGATAATACGTCATAATATCAAATATATAATGAAAACTAATTTGTATAAAGAACAATAATTGATCTTATACTATCATATTTATTATATTTATATCAAGCAAAATCAAAGATTAACCGCCGTCAATCAAAATTTGTAAAATGACCAATCAATTTTTTTACACAAAGATCTCTTTTTTTAAAATTTTTATTTTTGTTTGTTATTAATTTCATACACAACATGAATACTATACTATTAATTGTAATATTTATTTTAACAATTATTTTTATTATTAAAAATGTAAGTTTAATATATTAATTAATTAATATCAACATAAAAATAAAAAAAAAAACAAATTAATATATTAATATTTAAAAATCTAAAAGAATAATAATGATAGAATTAGAAAGATAAATTCAAAAATACCAGGTCCAATAGGATTACCATTGGTTGGTAATTTATTATCTTTAGGAGGTGAAAAATTTCATTTAAAATTTAAAGAATGGTATGAAACATATGGTACAATCTATGCAATTAGAATGGGTAAAATACATACAGTGGTTATAACAGAGTATCCAACATTTAAAAAAACATTTGTAGATAATCCAGAGGCATTCGCAAATAGATATCAATTACCATCTAGAATACAAGCAAATGGTGGAGTTGATATTGCAATGGAAAATGGTTCAAAACATGCATCATTGAAAAAAGTAATTTTATCTGAATTAACACCAAATAAAATTAGAAAAATGGAGACACATATTACTCAAGAATGTGAAAAACTAATTAAATTATTAGATAAACATGCAACAGATGGTAAACAATTTTGTTTCAATGAATATCTTAGTATGTTTTCATTAAACATTATACTTCGTTTTTTATTTGGTATTGATTTCCCATATCAACAAGTTAAACAAAGTAGTGGCCTTATCAATGCAGTTAAAGATTTCGCTCTAAGTGTTGGTAATCCAATTTTATCGGATTTTTTACCATACATGAAACAACCAAAAACAAATATATACATGGAAAAATTAGCAATATTAAATACCATTATTGATGAAATGATTGTAAAATATCAGAATCAAATACCAGGTATTGATGGTCAACAACAAGATGATTCAATTCTTGGTAAATTAGTAAATGAATATAATCAAGGTAAAATATCATGGAGTAGTATTTCAAATACTTGTATTGATTTAGTATTAGCGGGTAGTGATACAAGTGCAAATACAATTGCATTTGCTTTAATTGAAATGATTAATAATCAAAACATTCAATCAAAGTTATATAATACAATTCAAATTGCAGTTGAACAACATCAACAAGATATTAATAGTAATGATGAAGATAACAATGCTGATATAAAAGTTGTAACATACACAAAATATAAATCATCATTAAATTATCTAACAATGATAATTAATGAAACATTAAGAAAACATCCACCTGCTCCTTTATCTTTACCACATGTTTTGACTCAAGATGTAATAATTGATGGTATTGAAATTGCTGCAGGTACTCAAGTCATTCAAAATATTTATGCAAGTCATAGAAATGAAAAAGTATATCAATCACCAAATGAATTTATACCAGAAAGATTCCTTGATGAAAAGGCCTCATCTTCATTATTACATTTTGGTTGTGGTCCAAGAGATTGTGTTGTAAGTTTAACTATATTCTTATAGTTTGTTAAATTATTATTATGTAATATGACAGACATATTAACAAAATCCATTTTTTTTTATAAACAGGGTAAATCATTAGCATCATGTGAAATTGCACAATGTCTAGCAACATTAATAAACCGTTATCATTTCATTAATCCATCGCCATCAACACCATTAAATGATGAAGGTAAAGTTGGTCTTGCATTATTACCAGTTGATACTTTTATAATTATAAAAAGAAGATAAACACACAAACAATTTCACATATTGATTAAACTTGTAAATATATCATTATTATAATAATTTAAAAAGAATAAAACATCATTAATTTAAAATTTAAATTTGGTAATTTCTAAATTTATATTCATTATTACAATTAGCAAACAATAATATAAATAATAAATAAAATTTTATAAATGACTATCTTTAGTATGTGTATTCAATAATAATTTATGTTTTGTTGGTAGAAATGTAAATGATATCATTATTTGTTGGTTAAATTACATTCCACTTTAAAGTTACATTTATTAAAAGAAGAAAATAAATATATTTACAAACAATTAAAATTACATATGACAAATTTTATATACACTGCGCTTTATTTTTTTGATTATTATTGTTGGTGTTCAAATACATAATCTATGATTTCTTGAACTCCAATAAATGATGCAACTTTATCTTCTTTTATTTCAATGTCAAATTCTGTTTCTATTTCCATCATTAATTCTACAAATTCTAAACTTTCATGGGAACTTCCTATTTCTTCAAAAGTTGTATTGTTTTTGATTTCTTTATCATTAAATTTGCTGCTAATCATTTTCTTTAAAGTTTTTTCTATTTCTTGTTTTTCCATTTCTTTTTTTTTTTTTGATATTTTTTATTATCTAGAAATTTTTATTATTATTATTTAATGAGCGTTTATGAAAATATTTTTTTTTTATATGTGTGTATGTGTTTGATATTTTATGTGTGGTACAACAAGAATTATTTTGATTGTTTTAAAAAAATAAAAAAAATAATTTTCGAAAAACGGTTTGGGATTTTAAACAACACAATAATTTCATATGGAATTTTATGATGCTTGAGAAAAAATTTTAAGAAAATATCCGCCAACGAAATAAAAAAAGATCTTTATTGTAAAACTTATTTTCCATGGTCGCTCCTATTGTTATCAAAAAAAATAATATTTGCTATTTTTAAGATTTGTGGCCACATGAAAAATAATGTGATTTTGTTATTTAGATTTTTTTTCTTTCTTTTAAAAAATAGATATTTAATAATAAAAATATCATCATTAAAAATAGTTACAACTCCATAAAAAAAAAAAAAGTAATATAAAAAAAAGAAAACCTTGTTAACAATGTATAAATCTCTAATTTATTTATATTAATTTGATTAATTTAATATAAAATCAATTTCAAATGCATTTGATAAATTTAAACTTAAATTATCAACAGATACAGTAGTATCGATGATAGTGTTAAAGGTATTTACTGAATTACCATTTACAACAACTTGAGAAACTGATGGAGAACCATAAACTTGAACTGAACCAACAATCAAATCATTGGTACCAATATAACCATTGGTAATAATTGAAGAAGATAATTTATAAACTGATGAAGAAGTGGTTGAAACAACTTGGAATTCAATTAAAGAATAATTACCTTGTTCATAAGTTTGTAATGAAATACCATCATCTAAAAACAATTGACCTGTAGCTTGTAAATTATTATCTAATGCAACTATTAAAGTGAATGGTAATGTTCTTGAAACTGATGTTGTAATTGGAATTGCACCAGCTGGTGGAACATAATCAAATACAGGTTGAGTTGGAATAATATTACCACCACGAACATGAACATTAATTACATCCAATGGTGCATTCAAATTAATGTATGAACCAACTTTACTTGTGTCAACCAATGAACCATTTGTACCATATTCATACCAAATATCATTTGGGAAGTAAGCTGATACAGATGTT
Organism: Dictyostelium capitatum; assembly: GCA_015252635.1. NCBI lineage: Eukaryota > Evosea > Eumycetozoa > Dictyosteliales > Dictyosteliaceae > Dictyostelium > Dictyostelium capitatum. The sequence goes on from JACAFY010012010.1 coordinate 8,995, forward strand.
GCACCTTGAGTAAGAACAGGTGATACCAATAAACTTGTACCAACAAGGAACTGTTTATCAATACCATATGTATTGGAATCAGTTGGATATTCAAAGAATAAAGGTCTTACAACTGGATCACCTGAAACATGTGAATTGTGGAAAAGAGTATACCAAAATGGTAATAATGTCATTTTGGTTTTAATGGATGCAATTGCAATATCTACAACCTGTTGACCAAATACCCATGGCTCTTGAGAATCAGAGGCAAATGAGTTATGATTACGGGTGAAAGGATAAAAAGTACCGACTTGATACCAACGTGCACATAATTCAGCATTTGAATTACCATTGAACCCGCATATATCAGCTCCAACCAATGGTATACCAAACATATTCATTGCTAATATACCTGGAATTGAGAAGTATAAATCTGCATAAGAAGATTCATTATCGCCTAACCAATGTGAAAAATGTGATCCTGCACCTGGGAATGTTGAACGAGAAATAATTGTTGAACGTGTACCTCTAATTGATTCAACAGCGAATTGAGTTGCAATACCTTCAGTAAATCCATACAATGAATGTGTATTGTATACTAAATTATTACCATATTGTGTTGAAGTCATATTAATTGTTTTCATGTATAATGGTGATCCTTCTGGTAAATATGGTGGATAATTTGGATCGAAACGACCGCCACCCATTGGTGTATGAGTATTATTGAAACAATTTCCATCACAAAAGTTTGAAATTTCATTCATATCAATCCAAACCCCATCAAATTCAACTACTTGATGGAAATTTCTAAATTGTTGTGTCCACCATTCAGTTGCATTTGGGTGAAGGAAATCTGGGAAATTAACATAACCTGGCCAAACTGATCCAGTTAATGGTTCACCTGTATCACCTGCTTTAATGTATGCTCCACTTTCCATCAATGAAATATAACTTTCATATGTTGGATCAATATTTGAAATACCTGGATCAACAATCATCATATAATGTTGATTATTTGAATGTAATTGATCAATAAATACTTTATAATCTTGTGCTGAAAAATTAATTGGATCAGTTGTAAAATCTTTAAACTAGTAATAGTAGTAGTGGTGTAAAAAGTATTAATATCAAATATTATTATTATTATTACTTTATCTCACTCTCTCTATATATATATACTTGTTATTTATACATACAGCATCCATATAATCAATATCTGACCATTGGGTTTCTAATGGAATACCATATTTTGAGAAATTAGCAACTACTTGAGTTAAAACATCAATTGAATAATAACCCCAACGACATTGATGATAAGCTAATGACCAATAATTTGGCATTACAGCTGTACCAATTACTTGAGTATATTGTTGAATTACTGATAATGGGGTTGGACCACTAAAAAAGAATAAATCCAATACACCACCAACTACTTTATATGTAAGTGAATTTGAATTCATTACAACATCCATTGCATTTGAATTTAATAAAAATACACCATTTGCATTACCATTTGATAATTGTTGTAAATAAAATGGATGTGATCCATATAAATTTATATTTGGTGTTGATGCTGTACCTTGATCTTTAGCAAATAATGTATATGTATAATTATTTAATAATCTTAATTGTGATGTACGTTCACCTAATCCATATATATTTGGATTTGCAATTGCAAATGATGTACTTAATTCTAAATAATAATTTGAATAAATTAAACCATTTGTTGAACAATCAGTTGGTTGTGTTGTATTAAATAAAACATCACCATTTGAAATACGTGTTACAATAAATCCAAATGGATTATTTTGAAATTCAACTAAATAATCTGTTGTATCTGGATTAACTCCAACTAATTTATTTACTAATGGAACTATATATAGATAAATAATAAAAGTAATAATAATAATAATAATAATATAAATATACATTCATCTCCATATTTTTCAAATACAAATACAATAATAATTTACCTTCCCATCTTTGATTATTTAAATCTGTGATTTTAATTCTAAATATTTGTTGTGTTTCAAATGTTAATGTAAAGTTTAATGTTGGAATATCATTACCATATGGACCTGGTGAAATTAAATTTAAAATTGCAGAATATCCATTTGATGTTTTAGTTACTCCGGTTGTTGAATAACCTGGATATTGACAATTTGTTGCTGCTAATACATTTAAAAAACAAAGTTGTGTTATTACAATAAATATAATTAACAATAATTTATTAATCATCATATTATTATTATTGATGTGTGTATATGTTTTTAAAAACAACAAAATGATTAAAATAATTTAAAATTTTAAAAAAATCAAAAGAAAAATATTTATTTTTTTTTTTTTTAACGCTAATTATGCGGAGACCACATAAAAATCTTAAAAAAAAAAAAGCAAATTGGAGCATTTGGGATTGAAAAACAATTAAACTTATTTTTTTATCCTGGTTAATGATGGTTTATTACGATACCGTGATTAATTGAATTTAAAGAATAAAAATATTTTAAACCTTTTTCAACTTTTGTAACTTTTAAATTATAAATTGGATGAATTGGATCAATTATTTGTTCTTGTGTATGGGTGTTATTATTATTATTATTATTGTTGTTGTTATTATCATTATTATTTGAAATTGAAAATGTATTATCTAAATTATTAATTGGTGGTGTTGGATGATCTTGAGTTTTTGTATTCATTGTATCAATAATTTTACCAATATGATTATGTTGTGATAATGAAATACCTGATAAACCATAACATGTGTGATAATAATCTCTACCTCTTGATGGATGATCTGAAAACCCACTATATCTTTTATCTGTTTGTTGACAACATTTAATTATATATTCTTGAAGTTTACTTTGATTAAATAATAATCCTTCTTCATTGTTGTTGGTACCTGTATCTTTATAATATTGATAATATGATTGAATTATAATAAATACTGCACCTTGCCAATATGAATAACATGTATCTACTAATTTATTAGTTCTACCTTCAAATCCACCATCTTCAGATTGTCTAAATGTAATCCATCTCTGTAATGACCAATAAAAAGAATTAATATGCGTTATGAACACCAAAAATTAATAATTTTCTTTCTGTATACATACATGTAATGAATTCATATCAATTTTATGTAAACTATTTAAAATTGAAAGAGCAGCAACAGCACAAAACGTATAACCACCATGACCTTCATTACCAGGATAAGCACCAAATCCACCTTCATATGTTTGACATGCAACAAGATAATCAACAACACCTCTTTCCAATTCTGGTGTAAGTATATTTAACATTGCTGCAACAACTATTGCACAATATGTAGTTCTAGAATCATATTCACCACCATCTTCACTTGTAAATGCACCATCTTTTGTTTTCATTCTCATTAAAAATCTATACATTGATTCTCTATCAACAGTTTTATAACATTCTTCTGTACCAACTGCATATAATGTACTAACTGCTGCAAATGTACTAACTGTATGACTTGTATGTGAATTACCTCCACCAAAACCACCACCACCAAAATTACCTGTAATACCTTGATCATAACCTATATCATCATTTTGTAATATTTTGAAATAACTACTTGTTCTACTTGATATTGCTGGATAACTATCTAAACTATCTATCATATCCATACCATTTAATATCCAAAATGATATCCATACTTTACTTGAATCTAAACCTTGATGTGATTTTGGTATTTGTTCAACTCCATTTCTTAAAAATTTTATAATTTTATTCTTATCAATCATATTACTGCAAACCAAAAGCAGATTAATATTCTGAATATATTAAATATATATTTATTATTAATTTGTTATGATCTTACGTTGTATCTTGTAAATTTAATTTATAAGTTATTGAATCTTCCATCTTTTGTTGTGCAATTGTAGTAGCTGTAATCATTTCGACGGTTTCATCTTCATCATCATCATCATCTTGATTAAATTTTGAACCAAAATATGTATCATCTGTATCTATATCAATCTCTTCAATAGAATGACTCATTATTTATTTGTATATATATGTATGCTATTTGTTTTATTGAAAAAAATGAAAATTAAAAAAAAAAAATGAAAAAAAAAAAAAAAATTAGGTTTTTGTGTTGATTTTGAAAAAAAGTGTGTAAATTTTTTTTATTAATTATTGTTTGAATGGGATTAAAATAAATAATGTATAATATTTATTTTTGAAAGAGATCAAAATAAATAATGTATAGTAATACATATATTATTTTAATCAGATTTAGAAGATGCTAATTTAGCATTAGCTTGAGCTTCTCTAATTTGTTTTCTTGAATAATATTTATCGGAAGTACCAAAAATTCTATCCAAATAAGTAAAAGTTGAAGAATAATTACCAACAAAAGTTTCATGATGGAAATCATGGAAATGAGAACCACCCCAAAATGGAATTAATTTAGTTGGATTCCATGGGAAATCATAACCTGAATGACATTCAATTGTTTGGAATAAACGAGTACCTAACCAAACCCAAAGAGTGAATAAATCTCTTGAGAAAATGAATGGACCAATAACTGTACCAACACCTAATAATACTGTTTCTAATGGATGAGCATATTCAGCAGACATACCAAATGGTGCTGCATGATCATGATGTACTTTATGAATATGTTTATACCAAAATCCATGATGTAATGCACGATGTACCCAATAAAAGTAGAAATCTTCAATCAAGAAACAACCAGTCAATGTCAATAATAAATATGGAATTGATGGTAATGGTGCTCTTGCGCTGAGACCAATTGCTTTAATGGCTGGATCAAAAAAGTACATCATTGGTAATTGTACAAAAATATGTGTCATCAATACTTTGAAAATACAATTTAATTGTGTTTTGAAATCATTCTTTTTAGTCTGTATTAAATTATTATTATTATTATTATCAAAATGTTAGTATGATTGTCTATACATATCATATATTTTATAAATTTACATACTGGTTGAATTTTATATTTTTGAAGGAATGGCATAAAATCACATAAAAAGAATGGAATGAATGAACCGAAATAAAAGACCTCGTGAGCAATGAATGTACCATAGGTAATAAGAAAGTCTTCTCCGTAATAATCTACAAATTTGAACCAATATGGTTCAATAAATTTTAATGAAATAGCATCCATATTTTTTGAGTATATGTTTGAATTCGAAAATTTGATTTGGTTTTAGTTTTTTTTTTTTATTTTTAGTTTTTTTTTTTTTTATATTTTTTTGGTTGATTATTAAATAATTTATGAAAATAATGATTGTTGGTTATTATCTCGAAATTATTTAATTATCTACTACTTTTTATTACACACAAATTGATCTACAATTAATTATTTGTATGAGTAAATTTTTAAAGTGTAAGCGAATGATTGCGACAAAAAGTTGATCAAAAAAAAAAAAAAAAAAAAAAAAAGAATTTAAAAAAAGAAAAAAAAATGGGTTGAAAGGTAAAAAAAATTGAAAAAAAATTAAAAAAAAAATAAAAAATGAAAATGCAGATAATATCTTCAACAAAAAAAAACAAAAATAAACGAAACAATTAAAATTATAAGGTGGTGCAAAGATTATACAAGCGATGATTTTAAAATAAAATTATTTGGGGAAATTGAATGAATTTTAGTAAAACAACAAAAAAAAAAAAAAATATGATCACACCTTATATTAAAAATAGTAAATCAACATATGTATGCACCACCAACAAAATACGTATAATTATCATCATCGTCATATGAATATTTTTTTATAAAAGTATATATAAATAAGATGATTACATAAAATCATCATCATCATCTGCAGTTTTATATTTATTTGATTTCATATTATCAGGTTTCATTATTGAAGTATATTTTTTAATATCTTCTAATTTTTGTTTTTCTTCATATGCTTTCTTTTCAGCTCTTCTCTGTAAAAATTTAAATTATATAAGATTAATATATAATTACAAACTAATATATACACAAACATTATACATTCTAATAATTACTTTTTCATCAGCTTCTTTTCTTTTTTCATGTCTTTCTTCTTTATCTCTACTATCTCTTTCATGCATTAAATCAACTTCTCTTTTTTCTTTTGTTTTTTCAATACGATTTATAATGATTGGTGATTTTCTAACGTTTCTAACATATTTAACTTCTCTTTCATTGTGATACATTACTTGACCTGCTTCCATACCAGCAGTTTTTTTAAGATTTGCCCATGGTGTATATACAATATCAACTGCTGCTTCTTTACAACCTTGAATTGAATTTTGTTTAACCAATTGGCAACATTCTTCCAATATATTTTGAGGAATATCCAACCATGTTTGACCTTTTTTTAATCTTAAATAAACATGTGCTGATGATAAATTATCAACGTGAAACCAAACATCTTCAGGCCATCCATATTTAATTAAATCTTCATTTTCAAATTTATCAATACCCATATAACATAAATAATCTGGGTCTATATCATATTCAATAGTATGTTAATACATGTTATTTAAAATATGTATATATAAATATATTGATTATTGACATACCTATTAGTTTAAAATATAATACCATCTTTTATTTAATATATATGCTATCCTTTGCTGTGTGTTACTGAGAAACAAAAATAAAAAATTAAAAAAAAAATTAAAAAAAAAAAAAAATGAAATTTTACACTTTGCATTTTTTCATCATAATTTATTATTGTAATATTACTATATATTTTGTGGTGTTATTTACTTGGTTTAGTCATTATATAAATATAGTGAACAGATTTTTTATTACTATTCGAATCTTGATAATCATCAGTTTTTTGTAAAGTTTGAATTTCAATTGTCCAATCAGCTGCTTGTTCCTTTATATCACAAGAAATGGGTGTTAGTATATATAAATATATTTCAGAGGAGGTGGAGGAGTTTTTAATGTATAATATTGTATACATACCATATAAAATTCCCTATCTTTTGGTTTACCATATGAAATTACAATATATTTACCATTTGGTTTTAATACACGCCAAACTTGTTCACAAATTTTAATTGCATCACCACTATCACCACACATGATTGCATCGAATGTACCTTTATCAAGTACAACATCAAATGTATTTTCATCAAATTGATCTTCCATATCTAATGCATCACCATATTCATAAATTAATCCAGGATATTTTAATTCTGGGAATTTATCACTACATTGTTTAATTACAATTTCGGATATATCAATATTTGTAATTGTTTTATACCCATCTTTATACATATCAATTGATAAATTTGAATTACCACATCCTAGCATTAATATTAAATCATCTTTATTTGTAACTGTATCTAAAAATGGTTGTAATGTTTCATATGTTTGATACCAATCAAATGGATCTTCATCATTTAAATATCTAGTATCCCAATATTCTGCATCTCCATAATTAGTAGTCATTTTGTGCTGTTAAAAAAAAAAATACACTTGTCTGTATAATTATATTTTAATATTTGTACATGTATTAATATTTATATATTATTATGGTGTGTGTAAAAAAAGTTATGTTTATAACTGTATCGTGGAATGAAATAATAATTTTTTTTTTTTTTTTTTTAATTTTTTTTTTTTTATTTTTTTATTTAAAAATTTTTAAAATCATTTGTGTATTTGTGTTGGAACTACCAACCATCATGTGATGTTTATTTTTTATTCTTTTATTTTATATATTTATATGTTATATGTTTTTTTTTTTATCTATAACCATAACGTTCTTGAAGTACTTCAATTAATTTATAGTATTTACAATTTTTAAAATTTTCTTTTTTTGGATCATAAACTGGTGCGAATGAAGGATCACCTGCTAATAATCTATATAATTCAGGAATAGGTATTAACTTTGCATCTGATACTTCTTCAACTTGTAATTTTAAATTTGATAAATTAAATGGATGTGTAACTGAAATTAAATAAACATCTGGAATTTCATTATCAATATATGTACCTATAGGTATAACCAATTGGTAGAAAATTAGTTTATTAATACTTTTAATAGTGATACTATAAAGTATGCATATATCTTGTTAATAGTTACCATTATTTAAAATATCACACTTTTTATAATTAAATAAAAATTCTAAATCATTTTCAGAATATAATAAACCCAATTCTTCATTTAATTCTTTGATTGCTGTTTCTTTACTATTGGAACCAGCTTCAATATGACCAGCACAAGATATATCCCAAAGAGATGGATTAGATTCTTTACTTGCAGTTCTTTTTTGTATTAATACCATACTAAATGAATTTAAAAAAAAAGGTATTAATACCATCACATTATAGAATTTTAAAAAAAAACAATTATTTAATTTTTACCCATCAGCATCAACAATCCAAACATGAACAACACGATGATGTAGTCCTTTTTTATGTACTTCAGCCCTAGTTTCCTTATATCCTAATGGTTTACCTGTAGGACATTATTAAAAAGTATTAATACACAAATAAATATCGCATTATATAATCAAATTAGCTGCGCACAGGACATATTGAAGCCTGTTCCAAAACTTGTAAAGAAACTTAAAAGAATTAAATTAATAGTTACCATTTTCATCACAGATATCTATATATTCTACCATGGTGTTATTATTTCTTTTTAATTTTTTGAAAATAAAAATTAAATTAAATTTTTTTTTTGATTGGGTTTGGTTTTTTAGATTAAATTATAATGAACATAGTAGATATTTTTTAATGTGTGTTGTTTTATTTTATTTTTTATAAAAATTATTTAGTTGTGATGATGATGGATTAAAGGATGAGGAAGACCATATGGTTTTTTTTAGTAATCACCACCAAAACCTCATCAAAGAAATGATGTTACTATAATAAACAAGTAATACGAAAGAGATATTTTATGTTAGTACACAAATAAAACAAAATAAAAAAATAAAATACTGCAGATAACAAAGGTTAAATTTTATTTTATGTGTTTTTTGTTTTATTTTTTAAATGTTTTAATTTGATTGTGATGGATTAGAGGATGAGGAAGAAGACCATACAACTCTTGCTTGAAGTATTGATGCCAATTCTTTACAAAATTCTTCTAGTATTATTACAGCATTAAAGAAATTTAATTCACTTGATTTCAAAGAACATAAAACTGGATCATCTGGGAAATGATTTTCTTCATTCATTGATATTCTATTTGAATCTGTCATATAAATTCTTAGTTTATCAAGTATTTCATTAAAAAATTGATATGATTTTGATCTTTCTTCAATTTCAATTGATAGCTGTAAAGTAAAAATTAAAAAAAAAGGATTAGTATTAATTTTATAATAATTCTTTTTTTTTTATTCTAACCTACATTATATAAAACATTGTAAATTGAAAGTGGATTATTATTATTGTTATTTGTAGTTTCATTATTATTATTTTGTAGAGGTGATTTTGGTTTATCTTGTTTATCTTGTTTTTCTTTAATTTTTTCAATTCTTAATGCTTCATTATCTTCAAGTTCATCAAATGAATCATCATCACTATTGAATTCATCATCATATTCGTTGTTATTATTAGTTGTTGTAGTGGTTGTTGTAGTGGTAGTTGTAGTAGTTGGTATATTATTATTATTATTATTATTTTGATAATCTTTGTTGTCACAATGTATTAAATATGGGAATAAAAGTGGGCATGGGTAATAACATAGTTTTGAAAATATACCAGTTATTACAAAATTAATTTCAATTGGCAACGATAAACAATTTTTAAATAAATTAAAAAGTTGTTCTAAAAATAACCCGTGATATTGACTATTATTATCAAGTGATATTGATTCTGTATTATTTATATTTGTTGTTGTTGTTGCCGTATTATTATTATTATTATTATTATTTGACAAAGAAGAAGTTGAAGAAGAAGGTGATGGTTGTTGTATATTATTGTTATTATTATTATTATATTTATAAAATGATTCTTTTGATTGAAATAAAAATTGTGCTGGCCAATTTGAACATGCAAAAGAGTACAATGAAATTTGATACCTTGCATCAACTAAATATGCACTATATCCATTTGTCTGCGAATTAATTTTATTTTGAAATATATTTGAAATGCTCCCATTTGATTCATTTGATTGTTGAGCTAAATTTGAATATTTATTACCAAATAAATTTAAATAACTTGTAATTGATCTTTGTGCTAATTGTAAATTCTTTAATCCATGATAACTAAATGTTGAACTTCCATTATCACTAGTTGCTGCTGCTGCTGCATTTACACTATTACCAACACCACTTTCAATATTTGGTAATAAATGGACCAATATTAAATGATATAATGTATTAAAATCTCTTAACCCAACTAATGCTGAAAATAATCTTAATGATGATATTGAAACAATGAAATTCTTACTTGATATTCTATTTACCAATGTTTTCTTCATGAAATAATCATCATCTTCTTTACAATTTATAAATTGAATACCAGATTTATTTAATGGTGAAACATTACTATTACTACGATTGATTCCATTACCAGTGGCGCTGTTGTTGTTTGTAAATAAATGAATTGGATTTGTACCACCCAATAAAAATGAAATTGTAGTTTCTAATATTGGACCTTCTAATAATGGTAATATCTCTTTTAAATATAACATTGCTGTTGATGAATTTCCATCATCTGTATCTAATAAATATGGTCCTAATGTATCTGCTAAAAATGACTCTTCCCATAATTTTAATACATATTCCCCAATATTCTGTAAGAAAATATGAAATAGTTAGAATATAATTTTATGTAAATAATATGCAAACTCTATAAATTCTTACATTTTGTTTAATATATGATAAGGAACAACAAAATAAAACTCTTGATTTAAAATATTCTAATATATTTAAATTTTCAGTTGAAATTGGTGGACCCGATATAAAATAATGTGATGATTGTATCTTTTTTGGTAATAAATTAAATGTTTTAACTAATTCTGATACCTGTATATCAATTTTGAAAGGTTAATACATACATTCAATTTGTGTAAGAGTATTAAAGAATCAAAATAGTTACCATTGTATTCATAAATTTTAAATGATTTAATAATGATAACGGATCAGGGTGAACACATTCTATCTTTTCATCTTGTAATGATTGCTGTTGTGTTGATAGTGGTGGTGAAATTGGTAATGACTTTTTCAAAGGTGATGAAGGTATAATTGTATCAGCACCACTATTTGAAGATAATGGTGATTGTGATGTTGATGATTGTGTTGGTGGTGGTGAAGTTGTTGTAGAAGTTGTTGTTGTTGTTGTTGGAGTAGTTAATAAATTTTCAGGTGAATCAATGGAAACTTCAGAAATTAATTCCAAACATTGTATCATTGCTTTTCTTGCTCTTTCACCAATTGAACCATGTGTCCATAAATGACCTAATAAACCTTGAAACACTATAAAATTTTCACCCTGTTTAAATGAATTCTCTTGAAAGAATCCAATTAAATTTGGATATTTAATTAAAATCATTGTAAGTGTTTCCAATAGATTCACAAATTCACTATCATCATTTGACTGTAATGGAACTCTACCAATTGGTAATAATTTACTTCTATCATCTTCAATTTGTTGTGCTGTAACTGATGATGATGGTGATGATATTGATAATGAATCTAAACCATTATTACTCTTAACCTGTTGCTGTTGTTGATATTGTTGATTTTGAAATAACTGTTGTTGTAATGTTTGTTGTTTATTGATCATAGTTTTAATTAACCTACAAATTGGTTTATGCACACTCATGTGTGGTAATAATGGTAGTGATAAATCACTTAATAACATAGTTATTGTTTGTAATATTAATTTTCTAACACCTTGAGGTTTCTAAAATAGTGGAATATGTAACATATTAATATTACTTTCTACTTTATATGTATGTACCAATACTTACATCATGTTCACCCAATAAACATAATGTTTCTAATATTCTATTTTTTAAAAAGAATTCTAAACATGGGCCTGCATCACCATTTTGTTTATTTTCACCTGCTAAAATGAATCCCATTGATATTAAATGACCAGGTAATTGATATTCATGAAAACTTTCAATGTCATCTGTAGGTTAAAGTATAGAAATTAATATACACATAATCAATTGTGTTTTTATAATATCAAAGCTAAACATACCTCGTTTATCAATATAAAAAGATCGTATTGCTCTCCAATGTGCTTTTAAATCATCCAATTCGGAATGAACTGGAGGTGGTGCTAATACATCACCAATTGAAGAAAAAAGCCTGCTAACCATCACACTAGTGTACTACTCTGTTTAATTCAATATAGTGTTGTGTGGTATATACTATATATTATCGTTATTGCTTTTAATTTATTATATATATAATTTTTATATGTGAAAAAAAAACAATGTGTGTGTAAAAATTTGGAATATTTAACAGACAAAAATTATTTATTAAAATGCCCGTGTGTTCAAAAAAAATTTATTTTTGTAAAAAAAAAAATAATAAAAAAAAAAATAAAAAAAAAAAATCTCACTATGAACTATCGTGTCTTTATAAATGTTTTTATTTGTTGTTTTTTATTTACGATTTTATATGATTGTATCATATTATGTGTATAATTATTTACAAAATAGATAGTACACACAACTACATTATATGAGAGAAGAAGAGGAGATTATTGGAAGTGATTTGAAGAGGGGAATGGAGAGGATGATTCAAAAGAGAGAGAAAGAGAGAGAAAGCACACATATTTTATATACATATGATATTTATTTGATTTGTTGTTTTTTGATTATCTTTTTTGATTTGTTTTTTTTTTTTCTGTTTTTTTCATTTAATATTAATTAATTATGATGTGCATTTAAATTTCTACTTAATGATTGATTTATAGCAGCACTAATATTACTTAGGGGTGTTGAAAGTGGAGTTGTATTTATGGTTGGATTTAGATTTGGATTGAATGCATTTGCTTGTGAAGGATCACCCAATAAGAATAATAATTGTGATAACCATCTTTTAGTTGTAAAATCTTTTTCATCCTTTAAATGTGAATTAAAAGTACCGTTTTTTAATGATTCTGGTAAATATTGTCTTAGTGATTCTTTAGATCTGTATGGAAATTAATCGACATTAGTATATATATGTATATATAAATATATGCATATACACTGATATCTATAAATTATACATACTTTGGATTATCAGTTAACCTTAAATAACATCTAATAACATGTTTTAATAATCTTGGTGATGATTGATCAATTAATTGTTGAATCATATTTGAAAGTACAGATAAAAATGCCATAATTCTTTCATTTGAAACACAAATATAATTTAATCCCATATCATCTAATAATATTTTTTGTACGATAAATGTTGCAACTGTCTTTGATAATTCTGATCCAGTTTCCATAATTCTTACACATAATGTCATTATTTCAGTTGATAATAAAAAATCAATAACTGTACTATCATCAACCTGTATGAAATAACAGCTTGTTAGTAAAGTATTATATAATACACTATCACTACCACACAATTATATTTACATACTTTAACTAATGCACCAATTACACCTAAACTTGTTAATCTTAAATATTCAAAAGGTCTATTCTTACTTGATGTATTTAAAAATGGATATAAAAATAATGGAATATGTGCTGTATAAGAATAAATGAGTATATTTAAAATGTTAGTATACTATTGCTTTTTCATAAAAAGTGTAATATAACTCTATGTGTATGTGTGTTTTGTATATTACAATGTAAAAAATAAGTTCTTGTATCAGGATGAGAAGCAACACATTGTAATAATGCTAATGCATTACAAACACGATTTGAAGGTAATGCTTTTAATTTTGGTGGTGATAAAAGTGGATAGATTGATACTATTTCTTGTAATAATGCAGCTATTGTACCAAAAGAATTTAATAATATAGGTGCTAAATCTGGTACAGTTTCTCTTTTTTTACTTAAATCTACTAATGCATTTTCTCTTTTCTCTGGTATCGTTAAATCTTTAACCAATGAATAAATATGTTGTAATGCTTCTTTATCTAATGGTGGTGGTGTTGGTTGATTTTGACCTGTAAATAATGGAAGTTCACTTAGTATATAGTGTTGTTGTTTGAACAAAACACAAAATATATTAACCAATTCCAAATACTTACTAAAATCACCTGTATCACTTGTTATATTTGATGAAATCTGTTGTTGATTAATTGGTGATGTTGATGACAATGGTGATGTTGATGATACAGAATTGGACATTTAATATATGGTGTGTGTATGTGTATGTATGGTGTGTGAGTATTTGTGATGTGTGTAGGTGTGATTTTATATATTATAGTTTTATATACACAATATCTATATATATATGTCGGTTGTGTGTGTTTATATTTTAAGATATTATACAAAAATGCGTGTGTGTTTGGTTGGTTGGAGATCTTTAAATTTCTGTGTGTTGGTAATTTGGATAATGAAAAAAAATTTAAATTTAGAAAAACAAAATTTTTTCTTTTTTTTTTTTTTTTTTTTTTTTTTTTTTTAAAAATTTTTTTTTATTTTTTTTTTTTTTTTTTTTTTTTTTTTTTTTGTTTTACACTCTTTGATTTATTGATTAAATTTTTTAAAATTTTGTTGGTTATTTCAAAAAAAAATTAGTTTATGTCACAATAATTTATATATATACAGATGAGCGAACAAATAAATTATTTCAAAAAAACAAAAGATGAGTATCATGTCATCACACCTGATCCTCATGGTGTAGTTGATAATCTTAACAAATCAATTCCACCAGCACCACTCTCAAATAACGATGTTAGTTTTGCTTCAATTTATAATGAACCAGAAACACCACCCCAAACACCACCTCCAACTCTCTGTCTTGTAATGGATGTACCACTTAGTCCAATGACTGAACAACCTACCAGTCCAATGCCAGAACAAAGGTATCCAATGATAGATCCTCCTACACCTATGTCAGAACCATTCAGCCCAATGATTGAACCATTTAGCCCAATCTATGAACCACTTGGTTTAATGTGTGAACCATTCAGCCCAATGATAGAACCAAGCGATTTTGATTCACCTTTTATCAATATTCAAGATGGTGAATTAAGTAATATGTTGGCATCAATCTCATCTTTTTCAAGAAACGAAAAGTTCAATAGTCTTGAAAAGGATCATAGTTGGAAAGAAATTATTATTGTCTATAAACCACTTCAAATTGATAATGAAACCCTTGAAGCTTTTCCAGTGATTAAAAATAAAATAGTCCGTGCAATCAATTTCTATCAAAGAATACTCTATCAACTTATTGATTGCTATTTAGATGACGAAAACATTGACCTTGAAAAATGGAACATGGCTATTCAAAAAAATAAAAACTTTCTCTATTCAACAATTAAACAACTTGGTAGAAGAATTAAATCTGATAGTTTTCCTGCAGAAGTATATCATACATTGGTTAACATGACTAAGATGGGTGCTCAAAGATCTGAAATAGATGAATATTGTCATGGTGTCATACCAAGAAATGTTATCAACTATGTAATTACAAACACTAGAAAGAAATTAAAATTTGATGAAAAATAAATATATAAAATTTTTTTTGTGTATTTTTTTTTACAACCGCCAATTTTTTTTTTTTTTTTTTTTTTTTTTTTTTTTAAAATTTTTTTTTAATAAATTTAAAATTATAAAAATTTAAAATAAAATTTATAAATCGGATGTTTGTTTTGTGGTGGG
>JACAFY010012021.1:0-20075 GCA_015252635.1 Dictyostelium capitatum
CTAAAATTTATTTATTTATGTTAAAAAAAAGGTATATATGAATAATTTATAATATAATGTAATTTATATGTTCTGTTGTTGTCTATTGTATAAAATTTATAATGGATTAAAAAACGTGATAAAAAAAAAAATAAAAAAAAAATAAAAAAAAATTCAAAAAAATTTTGTCTCGAAAATTTAAATTAAATAATAATTTATTCTTTTTTTTAAAAGATATTAACACAAAGGGGTATAAGAAACACATTGAAAATTCTTTCTTTCATTTTTTTTTTGAGCTTTAAAAAATAACACAATAATTAATTATTTCATGTACCAGATAAAGTTAAAACAATATCTTTCTTGTAAATTCAAATTTGATAATGACAATTATTAATTGTATTTGCTTATTTTATTTATATAAATACAATAAAATACAATGGATTACAACGAATATTAATATACTAAAATAATGTAATTAACTTTTTTAAAATTATTTTTTTTATTTTTTTTTCATTTTTTTTTATTTTTTTTATTTTTTTTTATAATTTTTGTGGAACAAACAAATAAATAACAAATTTAATATGACAACAAATTATGCAGTTGGATCACCAATTGCAAATATGGTATCACCAGTAACAACTACCACCACTACTACATCTACAACTACTACAAATATACAACCAATTAATATAGAAGATTTTCAATTATTTCCAATGATTTTAGATATTTTATCAAAAGTTAAAGAGGATGAAATTGAATTGATTAGAGCAATCAATTTAGCAAATGAAACAAAAACAAAAACTATAGAAACATTAAATAAATTACCTGGTATAAATAGATCATTAGAAGATCAAGAAAACTTATTAAAATCATATAAACAAACATTAAAGAAAAAAGAGTAATGACATATTACATATGAAGCTTGATATCACACATACACAACACTACAATTTAATTATCAAACATACACTAACATTATCACACACTCATATACAGAGAATTATTAGAGAAATTAAATAAATTGGAAATATTTCAAAAATATAATAAATTAAAATCACCACAACAAGATAACGATATTGCAATAACAGAACAAACAGAAACAACAACAGAAACAACAAATGAAACAGAAAATGATAATATGAAAGAATAAAATAGTAATCATTATTATATATACAGTTTAATTTATTGTGTGTAGTTTATTTATTTATTTTTATTTATCTATGTGAAAATTGGATTTGAAGTACAATCTATAACTAATAAAGGTGTAATTTCGCTATTATTGTTATTTCCAACATCTTTAAAAGGTGAAGAAATACCAGTGAAATAAATATTTTTACCAATTAAACCAACAACTTGATTATCATAATCTTTTGCAAATTCATATTCTAAAGGAAATGAAAATATTTCTCTGCAATAAAAACTTGATATCTTTAAATATGCAAATGTATTTTCACCATCATCGTTATCAATTAATTGAATAGTTAAATTTAATTCGACCAATATTAAACTTTCAACAATTGATTTACATTTTGAACAAAAGAAATGCTCAAATTCATTGGAACCTTCTTGATTTGAAATTAAATATTCATTTGGAAATAATACTACTGGAGATTGACATTTACAACAACCACGATAAATAAATTGATTACTATTGTTTTCAATGATTTTACCATTAAAATTTGATAAACACTGATATTGGAAATAAAGTTTAAATGGATCTTCAACGTTTTCAGCGGCTGGTAATTTGAAATCAATTAAATATTTTAATAAGTTTGTTGATCTTGGATCATCACCAATACCACCAATACCAATACCACCATTAAAAGCTTGAATTTGATTACCGCCATCAACTACTAATACCGGTTGTTCTTTTGTATGATCGATAATTGAAAATTCATCTGCTAATAATAAACTTGTACTATCTTGATATGGTAATTGAATTATACAATGTTGAACCAATAACTGATCACCAACCATTAATTTTTCCAATTGATGAAATTGATTTTCAATTTTAATTCCAATACAATGATCAACATTTGTTTGTTCACCATTGAAATTATCAATTAAATACACAATAAATTGTTGATCTGAAAAATGTTGTTTTGAAATATATGCAATTTTACCTGAAACTGATAACCTTTGATAAAAATATGAAGCGTCTTCAAAAGCCGGTATACTTGATGCTAATAAAGTAACTGCATCTTGAACATTACATGGTACAATTGGTTTATAAAATTGAATAAATGATGGATTTTGAATTGATTTAATAAAATATTTACTTTGTTCAGATACACGGAATACAGTTTGATTAAATTGTTGTGATTGTAATTGAACTTCACCACCATTAACATTGTTGATTACACCGCCAACATAATGAGATAAAAATGAACCAAAATTTGAACATCTATTAATATTCTTATTTTCAATGAATATTAAATTTGTGAAAAATACTTCTTTAAAAACACGATCATTTTCCAATATACTTTTCCAATATTGATCAACATATACTAATGGTACTTGAATTTCAGCAATTGCACCATTTAAATTTGTTACATAAATTGATATCGCATTATTCTTTATATTATCAATTGGCTGTTGTTGATTCTTATAAAAACATTGAAATAATACAACATGTATATTTATATCAATTGAATTTTGAGTTACAAATTCCAATTCCAAAATTTCACAATTGTTTATAATTCTATTTAAATTTTCATCTTCATCATTTGAACTATCAATAACACTACTACCAATACCACTACTACCACTATTAATACTTGTAATTGTATTTGATCTTTTTAATGATTTTAATAATTCATTTTGGGGATTATCAATTTGAATTGTTTCAAATACATTTGTAATTTCATCAATTGGTCTAGTTGCACTTGCACTATCATTATTACTACCACCATCACCACCAACAATAGTAATAGTATTATCTAAATGGGAAATATGTGATAATATTATATTACTATTTTGAGATTGAATATTTTGCCAATATTCAATGATTACATTTGAACCAATTACCAATTTTAATTCAGATTTTGCAGCAATCATTTGAAAGAGGACAGTGATTTGTTTTGATGTACCTTGATCAGTATTTATAATTTGAATAGATGGATCATTTGGATCATTTATTAAAAACATTGATGGATCTAACCAATTTGAACAAACACAAATACAAACATAAACATGTGGTTGTAATAATGAAGGTGTTTGAATTACACGTACATGTAAATCACGTTTATAATGATTTGGCACACCAGAATTTGATGAAAGTAATTTAATAGTTGCAATACTATTCTTTCTTGATACCAAATCATAGTTATGCTTTTGTTTTGCTAAAACTTTAAATAACTTTTCAGCCAGACCACCTCTTTCAAATTTCTTGTTTATCTTTAATTGTTTCATAATTGGTATTGAACTATTACCACCAACACCACCATCATTTATATTATTTGAATGATCATTTTTAATGATCGAATCTGATAATAATCCCAACCATTTATTTTTTGATTTTGAATTATTTTGAAATTGACTATCATTGTTGTTGTTGTTATTATTTGCTGAAGCTGACGTATTATCATCATTAAATATAGTATCGTCATTAAAATCATCAATATTTGAATCGGTTGTAACTATATCATCTTTTAAATCTGGTATTGGTCTTGGTATTTTAAATATATTATTTATAACTGGTTTTAATGGTGATATATTATTATTATTATTGTTGTTGTTGATATTGTCTCCATCATCATCATTATCTATAATTTCATCTTCATTTACATAGATATATCTTTTTGAATTTGGTGATCTTTGAATTCTATCTCTAAACAATGGTGGAGGAGGTGAAGGTGGTATAGATTCATAATTTTTATTATCTTCAATATCTTCAATACTATCATTTCTAAATGGATTTGTATATGATGTTGTAGCTTTGTTGGTATTTTTAATGTTTGGAATTAAAGTATTATCATCTTCAATAGGTTCATCATCTTCATTACTTAATTGATTACCACCCATTAAATTATTGATATCATTATCGTGATTATTGTTATTATTGTTATTATTGTTGTTATTGTTATTATTGATTTCGTCTTTATTACTATCACCATCATCCCAATCAAAACTTTTAATTGATAAATGACTACTACCTCTAATCATATTTACTAAATTGAATGGAGTTGTTGATAATTTTTGTTGTTGTTGAGTTGAAGTTGGTTGTGTTCCTGATATTTGTGATGAAAGTGAAAAATTATCTGTGTGGTTATATGCATTTGGTCTTTGTGTTGCTTCAACAGAACTTGAATAATCATTATTAACTTGTTGAGGTTGATATTTTTGTTGTGAATCTATAAACATTGTACCAAAATGTTTTTTATCATTTTTAAAACTATTTGATCTTTTTGAGAATGGATATATATTATTATTGTTATTATTATTATTATTTTGATTATTTACAATTGATATTACTTGTTGTTGCTGTTGCTGTTGTTGATATTGTTGTCTTTGTTTTTGTTGTGACTGTTGAAGTTTTTGTGCTATTGTTTGATGTTGTTGTTGTTGATGTTGTTGTTGTGCATACTTTTGATTGTTATCTATAACAACACCGCCATTGTTTTTACTATTTCTATTATTTAAATTGTATCTAAATTCTTCTTGTGTTGGTGTTAATGAATAACTTTGAGATGTTTGAGTTGATTGAATAATACCATCATCATAACTTGAACTAACATTACCATATTCCTGTTGTTTATATTCTGTTATATTATCGAAATTTCTTTTAATTTGTGGTAGTTGTTGTTGTTGGTGTTGTGGTTGCTGTTGTTGTTGATTTTGTTGTTGTTGTTGTTGTTGTTGTTGTTGTTGTTGTTGTTGTTGTTGTTGTTGTTGTTGTTGTTGTTGGGAGAAGTTATTATTATTAAATTGAGGTGATATAATTCTATTACTATTATTGGTGGTATTATTAAATATATCATCATCATCAAATATATCTTTATATTGGTTACTGATTGGTTGTTTTGATTTGAAAGGTGTAAATTTACTTTTAATTGGAGAAGGACTTTCAAAATTATTTTGTAATTTTTGTTTGAAAGGTGAACTAAGTTTTGATTTAAAATCTTGAAATGTAGATGTACTATTATTATCATTGAATGTATTGTTATTTATATTTATATTGTTATTGTTATTTATATTTATATTGTTATTATTATTATTATTATTATTATTTGCTTGATTGTTTTTTTGTAGTTTCTCTATTTTATCCCATTGAAATGAAGGTGGTTCTTGTATTGTTTCTTTCTTTTTATGATCAGATCTATCATTCTTCATTGGTGATTTAAATATATTTGGCTTAATTGGTGTTGTATTATGTTGTTGATATTGTTGTTGTGGAGAAGGTTGTTGTGGAAAGTTATTATATTTAATTGGTGTTGTACTATGTTGTTGATATTGTTGTTGATGTTTATTTTGATGAATATAGTTAATACTAGTATTAGAAGTATCCATAAAGTCTTTATCTGTTACTATATTACTATTGTTAGTCGTTTCGTCACTTATTTCAATGGGCTCTTCTGAAATCTCTTCCTCCATATTATTACCAATATCATCATCAACATCAAATGGTATTACCACTTTACTAATATATGGCATATTATTTATAGTATTATTGTTGTTTTTAGTTTTATTATTGTTATTGTTGCTATTGTTATTTACAGATTGTTGTTGAGATTCACTTATTTTATAATCAAAATCTTTATATGATTCGTCATAGTTTGGTAAATCAAAATCATTATTATTGTTACTATCATTATATCGCTGTTGTTGTTGTTGACTATTTTGCTTTTGTTGTTTTTTTTTATTATTCATATTTTTAGATATTATCTGTTATAGTTTTAATGATTTTTGATATATTGCCACACTAAAAAAAATTTAATTTTCATTGAAATTAAAAAAAAAAAAAATTTTACGTTGGAACAAATTTGTATTTTCATGTAAAAATCAATTTTTTAATAAAACATACAGACAAAAAAAAGAAAAAACAAATAATTAATTATATATATATAATATAGTAATTAAAAAATACATGTGAAATTCACTCAATATTTAAAAATTTAAAATCTAAAAAATCTTTAAAATATAATTTTAAAACAATTGTTTTTTAACTAAAAAAGGAAATTTACTTTTTTTTTTAAAATAATTTTATTTTTATTTTAAAATAGTGTTTTTCAAAATAATCTATTTAAAAAATATGTTGTAAATTTTTCAAAATAATTTTTTTTTTTTTATTCATAAATACTTCTTCATTTTTTTCATAATAACAATTAGTTAAATAAAAAAATAAAACAAACACACATAAATTTTCATAGTTTAAAAAATAATAAAATATATATAAAAAAATGTCATTTAATTTATTAACAAATATAACAGTAGATGAATTACACAATTCACCAAAAACAAAGGATATGATAACTGTTAAAAATACAGATTCAATACCATCAGTTTTCAAGGTAAATTAATAATATTACATATTATTCAATAAATATATACATAATAATATTAATATATACTATTATTTTAAAGACATTATCAAAAAATGGAATATTATCAGTACCAGTTATTAATGAACAAGGTAGACCAATTGGCTTGGTAGATTATGTTGATATTGTAAATTGTGTTGTTCAAATTATCAATCATACCGATTTATTGGGAAATGATTACTACTCATTTTTAGAAAGAGAAGATTTATTCAATCATACATATGCATCGTATGTAACAGATTTATCACAAAGAAATCCATTTATTCCAGTTGTTAAAGGTGCATCATTATTGGAAGCAATTACAGTTATGACAAAGAATCAAATTAATCGTGTACCTGTAGTAGATAACAATGTAACTGGTCAAGGAGAAGGTGCAACCATTGTAAATTTAATTACACAATCTGCAATATTAAATTATCTGGGTAAAAATATTGATTCACTTGGTAAATGGTCATTAAAATCCATTAAAGATTTAGGGTTCAAAGAAAAAAAAGTAATTTCAATTGATTTCAACAAAAGAGCATTGGAAGCATTTGAATTAATGGCAAATAACAAAGTTAATGGTGTTGCAGTAAATGATGAAAAAGGTCATATCATTGCAAATATAAGTGCAAGAGATTTAAAAGAATTACTCAATGAAACTAGAGTATTTGAAAATCTTTATCTTTCAGTAGGGGAATTCATTTCAAAAGTACGTCAACAAGATTACAAGGCAATTAATCCTTCCATTTCTTGTCATATGAATGATTCATTGGCAAATATTATAACTAGAATGGTTGCTGCTAAAATCCATCGTGTCTATATAATTGATGAAGAAAGAAGACCAATTGGTGTTATTTCAATTCATGATATTTTAAATAAAATATTGGAAAATATAAACAATTCAACAACTGGTAATGCTTCAATTAAACCAATGCAATAAAAATATGAATATCATCTTTACAAAATTTAAAAACAATAATTTATTTATATTTGTATATATGAGTGTATGTACTTAATATAAAGTCATTAAATCTGATGTTCAGTTATTATTTGATTAATGATAGTTTGGTATATCCCAAATTCTTTTTAATATGAATTATCAAGTAAATAATCTGCTAATCTTTCAACTGAAAGTGCAGCATTACCCTATATAGATTTGGAATTTAAAAAAAAATTATATATTAGAATTAAAATAATAAAGATTAGTTATTATTGTAATGTTATAAAATTAATTGTGGATATTTACGGGTTGTTTAGTTTCATCATAATATCCAATAATAATAGTCTGATTTGTTTTTGCTAATGCAATACCAGTTGCACCTTTTTTACCATATATTGATCTCGAGTCAGCTTTTATACCCATGTATTTAACTCCACCAACAACAATACCTTTTGCGAATGCTTCTGATGGATTTTTATATAACTCTGATAATCCTTTACCTTCACCTGCTTTTATACTCCATCCTTTAGAAACAGCCCATGTTCCTCCATCCAATCCAATAATTGCTGCTTCTTTGAGATTACCTGATCCTATTAATTGATCATCTACATATGACTAAAAATAAATTATAATTTTTAAATCTTATTAATTTCAATTTCATTTTTCATATAGAATAAATAAATATATATATATATATATATACATACTTGCCAACTCATTTTATTTATTTATTTATTTGTTATTTATTTGTTTATTATTTATTTTATCTATATATTTATTTTATTTTTTTTAGTTTATTATAAAAGTTTTATTTATTAAAAAAAAAAAAATATTTTTAATAAATTTTAAATCCCAAAAATAGGATATCTCTAAAAAACAATAAAACCAAAAAATTGGAATTAAAACTGATTGATGGGAAAAAAATTATTAAAAATTAATGTGATTACTTTGAGATTTAATTTTTTTATGTGTCCAAATTACAACTTTATGAAAAATTTTTTTTAAAAAGATTTGTATGAGATTTATGTGTGTTGGGGTAAAATTATAGCATAGTAGTGTATGGGTATGTGTGTGTATGTGAATGTGTATAATTGAAAATTAGTGATAATAATAAATTATTTATTTAATAACACTTTACCTCTCAGACGACAACTAAAATTTCATAAAAATTACCATGTCAGATATAGATATAGAAATAAATAAATCATGTTCATTAGAATTTGTAACATTACCAACTGTTTGGTTTATAACAGGATGTAGTGGTGTTGGTGGATTTGGTAATTTAATGTTAAATAAATTACTTGAACAAGGTCATTATGTAGCAGCAACATCAAGATGTTTAAAAAGATTATTGGATGATGTTAAATCTGAATTAATAAATGATAATAATTTCCTTGGTCTTCAAGTAAACGTTGAAAATGAAACAAGTGTAATTAATGCAATTAGACAAACAATTGATAAATTTTCAAGATTAGATATAATTGTAAATAATGCTGGTGTTGGTGTATTTGGTCCACTTGAAGAAATAAGTGATTCTCAAGTACGTTCAATTTATGATGTTAATGTATTTGGGCCATTAAATGTTATAAGGACGGCATTACCATATTTAAGAGATAATAAACAATTTAAATTAGGTCCAAGAATTGTAAACATTGATTCAGTTGGTGGTTATACATCATCATTTCCCGGTTGTTCAATTTATTGTAGTTCTAAATTCGCATTACATGGTATTTCAGAATCATTATCAACAGAATTAAATGAACTATCTTCATCATCTTCTAAAATTCATACAATTAATATTGCACCCGGATTTTTTGGTACAAATTTCTTTAGTAATTTGATATTATCTTCATTACCTCGTATTAATGATTATTCATCGGTTCATTCTTTTGTTGATGATCTAGTTTTATCAAAAAATGATCATAAAGGTGATCCTTCAATTGTAATTGATATAATAATAAAAGTATCATTAAGTGAAAATCCACCATTACATTATTTCATTGGTCCTGATTCATATGAATTATGGGAAAAAAAATTAACAAAATTACAAAAAGATATTTCATTTGAAAAAGAAATTTGTATTGATACTGAAAAAAAATAAAATTATTTAAAACAACCACCATTACACTATTTAGTTTTTTTTATTTTTATTTGCATTATTAATAATTAAAAAAAATAATTATTTAATTTTCAAAAATAGAACTTGAATTAATGGAAAAAATTGTTTCAATATCCAATCAGTATAAATTACCATCATATAAATAAATAAATCGTAAAAAAACCATTATCAAACAGTTATTAATAAAAACACTCCACGTGTGATTTTAAAAAAATTGATGTGCAAATTGGCTTGAGATTTTTTTTTTCTGAATTAAAATCCACCATACATACATACATACATACATACATACATACCGCTTTTTAAAATAATTAAAACAGTGATTTGACAGGTAAAGTTACATTAAGTTTATTGAGAAGTTCATTTAATTTTCCAAGTCTTAATTCATTGAGTTTAACAACATTTGGTTTAGAAGACGAATTTTTAACTGGACCATTCCCAAGTTCATTAAAAACATTAAAACTAAAATTCTGTACAACATTCAAAATCCGTCCAATTTATTCATCTATATCATATTTAGAAATTGATATTGGTAGAGTGTTTGATATTGATATTCCATTTAGTTATCTTACAAATTTAGATAAATTGTATGATATTCATCTTATTGGTGATGTTTCGATCATCTCAAACATATGTACATATACTAACGCTATTATTTTTTATTAATATAGTAATATTTTGGATTCAACAAATTTATTTAGTAATAGTAAAATACAAATTGTAAATGATTTACCACCAGTTTTAAAAACGTTTACCACATTGTAAGTAATACAACAACAACAACAACAACAACAACAACAACAACAACAACAACAAAAACAATAACAATAACAAAAAGATTTTACAAATCTTTATATTGGATTTTCAATATAGAAATATATTAATATATAAATATTATTTTTAGGCAATTAACATCATCAAATATTCCATCAATGGCAAATATAAATGTTTTAGAAGGTGTCACAGTTAATTTTATTGGTACAGAATTAGATGCAACATCAATCGCAAATATAGCAACTTATAAAGATTTTACTTGTACGGTTATTTTTTTCGGAAATAATATTAATATTGATTTCACATTCCCACCCTTTAAATCAAAATATCTAAGATCCAATTTTAATTTTAAAAAACCAAATAATTATATTGATTTAACCCAATGGTCAACAACCACAATGTAAGTATATATAGATTATATTTTAGAAAATTGATTTTAAAATACTATTCTAATACTTTACATCAATAAAATAGAATTTTTGAAAATATTGGTCCTTATTTTAATATTGATGGTAACATTCCATTTTCTAAATTCCCATCATCAAGTCTACAAATTTACAATAAAGGTAATCTAACCAAATTGCCTGATTTCCCTTCACTTCTTTCAGACACTACTAAAAATATCCAAAGAATGTAATGTAAATTGATACTACCATTCCATATGGATTTTATAGTTTCATAAATATTAATAATTAATTTTAAAAATTTCAGAGATTTATCTTTAAATAATATTCCAACAATAACAAACAAATGGATGAAATTAAATGGAAAACTCGACGCATTAACAATTGCAAACAATGAAATGACAGGTACTGTAGATTCATCTTTTTGTGAATTAAAATTAAATGTCAATCAAAATAAATTAACAGTATGTAAACAATGATTATTAATATATTAATAATGATTATATATTAATAATATTTTTGTTAATACAGGGTGATATACCAAGTTGTTTTACATGCTATTTTCAATATGATACAACACTTTTTAATTGGTTTGCTAATAATTCATTTAATAACTATCAACCATCAATTCCATGTGAAACTATTATACCAAATTTATATTATGAAAATATTGCTGGTAGATTATGGTTATTTGGTAATGATTTAGGGTTTGGATATGGTAATTTAATAGTTACTTCACCGATTGTAATAACAAATTGGATACTTGCAGTCAATAGTAATAAATATTATGTTGATATTCCAATGACATCTTTAACTACAAACTTGTTAAATTTTACATTCAAGGCAGCAAACGGAGGGGCGAGTAAAGTTTATACAGTAGCAATACAACAAGATACACCAATTATCAATTTAATTCAACCAATTTATTCTACAGTTTCAAATCAATTATTAATTTCAGGTGAAAACTTTTCATATAATACAAGTGTAATACAAGTTTATTTTAATGATTTACTAGAAGATAATATATGTACCGTTACCAAATCAACATTTAATGAAATAATATGTAGTATAAAGTCAAAAGGCGGTAGTGTATTTACGTCAGCGAATCAAAAAGTTACCGTGTCAGTATCAGTAAATGATGTTAAAGCAGAAAATTTAGGTGCATGTAAAAGTTTATGTAATTTGGAAGGAATATGTAACGTAAATAAAGGAACAAATAATGAAGGTACTTGTGAATGTAACGCTGATATAACATGTAATGGTAATGGTATTTGCAATGGTATAGGTAATGGAGCAAATTGTATTTGTTCTGATGGTTTCGCTGGTAAAGGATGTTTTTATCAACCTCATTTTGTTTCAAGTATAGAACCAGTATCAGTTAAAGGAGGTGATGTATATTTAAAAGGATTTTTCTCAAATTATCATTTAGATTTAAGTGTATCAATTGGATCAAAACCATGCATGGTTTTATATGCTGGATTGGATTTTATTAAATGCACTATTGGTCCAGGCTCAGGAGTACAACCAATAATTGTAATGCAAAATGGTATAAAGTGGTACGATGACAAATTATTTCAATATTTAAATGATCCAACAATACCATTATCATGTTCAAATGGTTGTACTAGTTCAACAAATGGTGAATGTAATACATTAACAGGTATATGTAATTGTAAAAATGGTTGGTCAGGTTTCGATTGTAGCCTAAAAGATTCACCAACTCAACCAAATACAACAGTAAATATAATTACAGGTACAACTAAATTTAATAGTGATTTAATTAATTTTGATATTTCATTATATCAACTTTTAGAAGTTGATATAAATGATAATATCATTAATTCATTTTCACTTGAAAATAATTGGTTTGCAAATGTAACAAATATTGACGGTGGTAGTGGTGATAAATTTAATAAAATTTATTTATTTAATCAATCACTTCAAATTAATCAATCAAATATTATTTATAAATTAGAAGAAATACCAAATGATAAAGAATATGAATTTGCTGGTGTACAATTTAAAATTAAAAGTGGTTCAATTAAAACATCAGTTTCGATTTATAATTATAAATTTAATAATTCATTAACTACTTTAAAATTATCATTTAAATCAAGTGTTAGTAATATTGGTAATGAA
This sequence comes from Dictyostelium capitatum, assembly GCA_015252635.1. Taxonomy (NCBI): domain Eukaryota; phylum Evosea; class Eumycetozoa; order Dictyosteliales; family Dictyosteliaceae; genus Dictyostelium; species Dictyostelium capitatum. The sequence continues at coordinate 12,877 of JACAFY010012021.1, forward strand.
GAAACTTGTAATAATGAATTATCATCAAATACAGAAATTGAAAATATATCAAGTAATCAAAATTTAAATTATTTATCAATTAAAAAAGGTGGTAAAATTCTATCATCAAGATTTATAAATAGAGTTTTATCAGATGGAAGTTCAACATTTATAACAACTACAATTATAAAGAATGAAACTGATTCAAATCAAGTTACTGTAATATTAAATTTACCTCATTGTAGTACATGTGTAATTGATCCAGATTACTCTATTTTAGTTAGCCCAGATTTTAAAGAAAATTGTAATGATAATGGAAATAATCGTAAATGGGTTATACCAGTTGCTGTAGTAGTATCAGTAGTAGGTGCTTCAACAATTATAATAGTAGGTTTTTTAATTTATAAGAAATATAATGTTTCAATTAAAGTTGGTGTTGCACAATTAAAACAATTGAATAAATAATAATAACATGTTTTATTTAAAAATTCTTTTTGTTTATAAATCAATTGAAGTTGGTTTTAACTTTATAAATTTATTTGTATTATTGTTGTTTGAATTTAAATTAATTGGTTTAATTAATATTGTAGATAATAAAAACCATACTGCAGCTAATCCAAATGCAACGGTATAACCTAAAACCAACGAATTATTTTTAAGTGAATTAATTATAAAACCAGAAATCGCAGGTGCAAAAATTTGTGGAATAACTAATGCTTGATGCCAAATTGCTAAATCTTTTGCAACACATTCAGGTGGAAGAACATCCAATGCTAATGCATAATCAACTCCTTGATATGAACCATAACCAAGTCCAAAAATAACACTAAATACCATTACCAATTTAAATGATGGTATAAATGATAATAAAATGAATCCACATACACAGCATGTCATTATACCACAACTAATATAAACCAATAACTTTCTACCATATTTTTGAGATAATGGACCACCAATCATACCACTTGGAACACTTGTTAAAATAATAAGTGATAAAACTATAGATGTATATGTTGCTCTATCTTTAATATCAATATGAATTATATCTGATAGATAAAATGAAAAGAATGGTAATATACTACTAACACCCAAAACTTGCATGAATCTTGTTATTATAACCCAATAGAAATTACTATAAATATCTTTTGGTAAATAAAAAGAATGAATGAATCGTTTGAGAGTGATTTTAGGTACATGTATTGGTGATTGTGGTTTTTCTTTAATAAATAATATAGTTGGTAAACTTGCAATCAATAAAATTACAATTAAAAATGAATATGTAATTACATATGAACCATTTGTGAATTTAATACAAAGTGCAGTTCCTATTATACCAATTAACTGACCAATTGCATTACTAAATGCTAAATATCCAGATGCAATACCATATTTCTCTTTTGGTATTAAATCGGGTAATAATCCATTGAATGGATTTTGACCCAATCCAATACCAAATTGAACACCCATTAAAAATAACATAAATGCATAAATATTATTTGTTGAACCAGTTAAAAACAATGAAACCAATGCAACTAATGTTCCAATTACAATAAATATTCTACGTTTACCAAATCTATTTGTACAATGATCTGATAAATAACCACTAACAGGACCAATAATAACAGATGTAATAACACCTAAAATTGGTAATAAACCAGAATATTTCTCTTTATTATCTTCACCTCCAATTTTTGCTATTTGATTTGGTAAAACAACAGATTGTAATCCACCCATTACAGCAGATGTTGCTAACCAATATGATGATAAACTTAAATAAAATAATACTCCTTTAAATCCATTTGGTGGTATACTACCATCATTTACATTATTTTCAATATTAAATATTAAATCTTCATCATCAATACTATCTTGAATATTATTATTATCATTATCATTTAATTTAATATCACTATTATCATTAATTTCGTTTAATGAAAATTCATTTTCTTCTTCTTTTAATATTAATCCTGTATTTGAATTTGATAAAATATTATATTTACTTGAATAACTATCATTCATTATTTAATATTGCAATTAAAAACTAAAAATAAACGAGATCGCTGAAAGTCACCTTATATTTTTCTTTTTTTTTTTTTTTTAAAATTTTTATAAAAAATATCTTATTTTTTTTAAAAAATTAAGACCAATTAAATGTAAATCTCTGATATGAACAAATATATATTATTTTTTCAAAACAGTGTATGTTCATTATATCAATATTTACGATAATTAAAAAAAAAAAAAAAAGATATTTTGAAATTTATAACAAGTTATTTTTATTAAAATATAATTGGTAATTACAAGAAATAAATGTTAATCGTTTGTTTCCAATAGTACAAGTTTGTTGAAACCATTTATTGGAGTTCCTGAGCAATTATTACTTTAAATTTTATTTTGTTACTTCAATTGTTCAATGAGACACACAGTAAAAATAAACAAAGATTCATTATAGTTCTTCATTCAAATTTATTCTCGTGATGAAACAATTATAATACGAAGTTCAAATATTCTACGTTGCATATATATATCTGCACATTTTGCAATTTTATTTTTTTTCTCTTTTTTTTCTATTTTTTAAAATAAAAATTAAATTAAAATTTTATTCAAATGATAAAGTAATACTTTTTAATATAAAATAAATATAATGAACAGTAATAACAGTTACAAATTATTTCATAGTGTATGGAATAATATTTATATTAGAGGAATAATAGTTTCATTTTTAAATGAAAATTCAAGATCATCTAGATTATTACCAAAATATCGTGGCAAATCAAATAAACTATATCAAATTACATCACCAATGAATGTAATACCCTATACAAGCCCATTGTATTATAAAAGTTTAAGAAAAAAGAGTTTTCTTTTTTCAGAAATTAAAAATGTTGATAAAATGGCAATTTTTAATAAAGAATTATTAGTGTATAAAGTAAAAAAGAATGAAGTTTTACAATTTGGTATAAACCCTGGTATTGTTATATTTAGTATATTTAAAGAAGATAATAAAGAAACAAATGAATTTTATGATAAACTGTTTAAAAATTATTCAAATTATTTTAATGGGAATTCAAAAACTTTCAAATTAACAATAGATTCAATTTTAGAAGAAGATTGTTTGGTTGCATTTAAAAAAATGATTGATTTAAAACAAATTGAACACAACGATTTAAATGAATACTATATCAATGCGGTTAGTAATGGACAAATTGAAATTTTAAATTATTTATCAAATCAATACTCTTTTAAATTAAACAATCAACAAATTAGATTAATAGTAAAAAACATTCAAAATTGTAACAAACAAGAATTAAATCAAAATAAAAACTATAAAAAAGTTTATAATGAATATTATAATAACAAACAAATGGGTTCCAAAACAGAGAAAGTCGTTAAAACATTAAAATATTTATCAAGTGTACATGAATTTCAACAACAACAATTATTAGATCAACAAAACATTAATTTCAATTTTACATATATACCTCCAAATGATTCAAAACATCTACCAATTGGACCATTTGATGCAAAAATAGTCACATTACAATTTATTTTAGATGTTTGCTATTCAATTTGCTTTTTGATTGAACTAGGTGAAATTAAAAGCCCAATTGTATATAATAAATTGGTAATTCATTATATAGACCAAAATCCAAATAAATTAATTATATCAAAACAATCACTTGATAAAATTAAATTGGAATTTAATGATTCCCCAAAACTAAATAGTTTACTCAAAGATTTAGAAACTTCAAATGATAATATTAATAAATTGATTAAATTGTCAATTATATTTAGTGGAAATCAAGAACAAAATGCAACATTTTATAAATGTAAATTTGAAAACGATTTAAACTTTCATCCTTCAATTGCTGGGTATAGATCATTCAATATATTGGCATTTGGTATTTTTAAAATTATTTTAAATGGTCATAGTATTAATAGTGGTGATGTATTCAAGGGAGGAATAGAATTATTCTACTATTGTGTTAATGATATGGAAAAACAAAAACAATTTGTATTGGATTTCATTGAAAATATAACAAAGGAAGATGATTATACATTTAATAGAATTACATTGATTTTAGTTCATCTGGTGATAGTTATATTGATTCAGTTGGTATGAAAAATGTATTGTTTCAATTATTAATTGTTCATAATAATTACGAATTAATTCAATTATTTGTTCAATTATTGGATAAAGTTCATTCAACATTTATTAAAAACCTTAAAAAAGAATATATATTCATTCAATCAACAAAAGTATTTGATTTATTTTATAATAATTCAATTTTAAAAAGATGTTTCAATTTCAAATTATTAATTGAATTTGCAAATAATGTCAATAATAATCATAGATATAATGTTGAATTAAATACAACATTTTTATTAAATCATTTTAAATCAAATTATCCTCAAGATTATTATCAATGTTGTTCAAAATTATATTTTAATGAAGAATATGAATATGAATTTTTATTAAATGATTATATTTATAATAATTATCAAGATTTTCAACATTGTTATAAATTACAAAATTTATTCTTACCTTCAATTTATCAAAAGAAACCAATTGAATTAGAATTATCAAAATTTATTTTAATTTATGAAAATGTAATTTCACCAAATGATCAAGAATATATTTGTCCAAATAATGTTGAAATATTAACATGGATTTTAAAAAATCATTATCAAGATATCAAACCAAAGAATAAATTCAAAAATACTTATATAAACAAAATTACATTGTTAAAAAGTATTTATCTATCAAATGAATTACCATTAAAACAAAATCAATTATTTAATTTTAAAAATAGTAATGGTAATGATGATTGGATTGAACTATTATCAAATAATGATGAATCAATTTTAAAATTAATGATTAAATATTCAGATTTTAATGATTTTAAAATCATTTTCAACATTTTTAAAAATATTTCAATTGATGATAATCAAAGGTATAGAAATTTATTAAATTTTAAAAAATTAATGTTATCACATATTATAAAGTATAATAATATTGAAATTTTAAAATACATTTATCAAGTAAATAAATCATTTTTTTCAAATGTAAAATTATCAGCAAAAGAATTAATTGGTGGTAATAAACAACGATCAAGTATTGAAGTAATTAATTATTTAATTGATATTATTAATTTCAAATTTGATAATATTGGATTAGATTCATTTTATTGGAGAGATAATTAAAATAAATTTTATCAAAATAATAAATAATAAAAATAAAAATCAAAAAACTTCTCAAAAATCAAAAATTAATTTATTTTTTTTTTTTTTTTTTTTTTTTTTTTTTTTTTTTTTTTTTTTTTTGGTCGGATCGATCAAATTATTGCAATTGACAATGCAAATTATTTGTTAAATGTTTAAGTTTGATTAATGATGATGTTATTTAAAATGATTCATCATATTGTTTGGTAGTAATTGAAGAATATTCTTCAGATGAAGTTTTAGTTGCAGTTGCGAGATAATCACCAGATCTTGATGGTGATAATAAGAAAGAAACACCATAGAGGGCAATAGCATTGGATGTAACGTAAAAAGCTAAAACAGTTTTTTCACGTACCCATGGTTCAACAGCGGCAGCGATAATACTAATGATTGGTAAAACCAAAAACCAAGCAACAAATGCAACACCGAATACAGTGTAGAAATTACGTTTTGCTGGGTGAGTTTCTTCCATGTATGTATTATAACCACACCACATAAACCATAACATTGCTAAACTACGTGCAATTAAAAGTAAAATACCTGGTACAGTATCATACATATATGTTGTTTTAGTTGGGTCTTCACCTGCTTTAATCCAAACAAACATAATGAAATATAAACATGTTAATATACCCATAACACCAAATACAATTCTTTTTTCATCAATTGTAACTCTTGAAATTGCCCATCCTTTAGCAATTAAAATTAATAATAAAATTAATAATAATTGTGCTGCTAAATCTAAAACTGTAATGTTGCAAGTTATGGTTAATATAAACATCCATGGTTATGATCCTATGATATCCATATGTTATGATCATATCAACAACACTTACTTTCACCAAAACCTTGAGCACCTGGACCACCAGTACCATTGTGTGAATATGAACCATAATTACAAAGTAAAACGAAAACTGAAAGGAATTCCAATAAAACAACGGCACCTAAAATTTTAATCATTGGATGGAATGAATTTGATTTAAATAATGTGTAACAAGTGTAACCGGTGTAAATGGCCAAAATTAAAAATACGAAAAAGTATACTAAATATAATGCTTCAAGACCTTGTTCATCATATGAAAATTGTTGATCCATTGAGGAACCACCATTTAAAAATAAGAGTTCGAAATCCAATTCGTCAACTGAACCACCACAATTTGCTGCAACAACATACCAGAAACGTTGACGTTGGACATCTTGTGGTTCAATTGTTTTAGTCATATTTGCACTGAAATGTGTTCTGTAAACTGTTGGTGCTGTCTTTTCTAAACATGAATTACTTTTATCATTTGCTACATTCCATGAAGTATTTTCATCATCATATGCGTAAATGGTAATATTTGGATTGGTTGTGAACCCTTGATAATTCATAATTGATGGTTGAATTGTACTGAAACAAAATTTACCCAAAAATACAAAATCACTGCTACTTGAAATCGATTGTTTAATAAACATTGATTGTGTACCAGCAATCAATGCAATTAATACTGTTAATACAATTAAAATTGATTTATTCATTTTTATAAAAAGAATTTATCTATAATTGCTATTGTGTGTCTTATTACTATTAGAAAAAACAAACTATTGAAAGAAAAAGAAAAAAATCTTAATTTTTCGAAAAATAAAAAAAAAAAAATAAAAAAAAAGAAAAAAAAATAAATTTATTCTAGATATTATAGTAATTTTGGAAAATCGATAAAATCCACACTTGACCCAAATAAATATTTAAAAAAAAAAAATTGTGGTTGGGTCCTCCCTTTCTTTCATTTCTCATATTTTTAATTTAACAGTATTAAATAGTACTTCTGTTATACAACACCTTTAAATAGAATCCAATCAATTTGTCATACTGTCAGTTTTAAATAATTGAAAAAAAAAAAAAAAAAAAAAAAAAAAAAAATTAATAAAAAAAAAAAAAAAATAATTTTTAAAAAAAAAAAAAAAAAAAAAAAAAAAAATAAAAAAAATAAAAGGTTTAAATAAAAAAAAATATA
>JACAFY010012032.1:0-24638 GCA_015252635.1 Dictyostelium capitatum
ATTATTATTATTATTATTATTATTATTATTATTATTATTATTATTATTATTATTATTATTATTATTATTATTATTATTATTATTATTATTATTATTTAATTATTATTATTTTTGAAATTATTAATGAAGAGTTGGTTCAACTTCAATTAAAATTGTTGGATCAACTACTAAAACTAAATTTGAAACAGGTCTATTCCAATTTGATCTAGACATTTGAATTACACTATTTGGAATTGGATCAGGTGAAAGGTTATCAGGTTTCCAAATTTCCAATAATTTTTTAATTTGAAGTATATTTAAAGTTTCAAAAGCAGAAATGATAGATTCAGAATCAGTGAAAATTGATTTATCAATTACCATTAAATTTGCAGCTTCAATAATTGATTGGAAATGAATTCTAGCTGGTAATAGTAATTCTCTTTCTTCTGATGATGATACCCAATCATCCATTTTAGATAAACTTAATTTAATTTTGAAACCAGATGATGGTGTACAATAATGATCACCATTTAATACTTCATTCAATAATGTATAACTAATGAAATGGAATGTTTGTGAAAAGAATTGTTGTACAATTGAATCAAATGTAAATCTATCTTTAAGGAAATTCATATACTTTTGTAATATTTTACAAATCTTATTAATATCACCATCATTATCTGCTGCTGAAAATCTATTACTTGTAGTGATAAATAGTATTACATTAGTATCATATGCAATATTATATTATTATTAATAATAATAGGTACAGGGTAGGGTAGGGGTGATACATACGTTTTTTTATCTAAAATACAAGTACCTTGACAAATTAAACTTGTTAATTTTGGTCTTAATTTGTTATAGATATTATGAAGGAGAAGGGAATAAGTTTCACGAAGTAAGTTTTCAAGTTGACAATAAAATGATTGAGAAGGTGTTTTTCTATGATTTGGAGATTGAGAACCATCACCACTTTCCATTATTAAAACACCATCAATTATTGGATCACGATCATCATCAATATTATTTGGACCATCTTTAATTAAATGAATTAAACCAGAAATATTTGATAACCAAAATGAAAGATCAGATGAATTATACATTGACCTTTCAACACATTGTGATAATGCAGTATGAACTCTATTGAATAATCTTGAATTTTCATTTGAAAATGCATTTTGATCAGATAATTTTTCAAAAAGTGATGAAGCAACTGACCCAACACCATCAATGAATGTTAATGATTGAGTATAAATACAATTTTCAATTAATTTATTTTCATCACGTTCTTGTTGATCAGATTTTGGATGTGAATTGAAACTACTACCACCACCATTTTCTTCAACTTGTTGTTCTAATGATTTAATACGATCTTTTAATTCACGAATTTCTCTTTCTAATTTCTTTGTTTTTTCACGTTCGCGTGATAAATCTGATTTTGATTGTTCAAATTGTCTTTCCAAATGTTCTTTTTCAGCTTTATCTTTTTCTTTGGATTTATCACCTTTTGAATTTGCAGTCATACTTAATGCAGCTGCACTTGTCATTGACATTGACATTTTACTTGACATTGATTGATTATCTTCTTGTAATTGTTCAATTTGACGTTGAAGTTCATCCTCACGTCCTCTTAATTCATTTACCATTTCATTATTTTCTCTTTGGTCATCATTATAACGTGAATTCAATTGATCAAATCTATCTTGTAAACGTTTAATTTCATTTTGTTGACTTGATATTTTATCTTTTAGATCTATATTTTCACGTTTTAATGATGAATCATCAAATGATGTTGTTGCTACTACTACTGGTGATGTTGATTTACTACTACTGTTCTTTGCTTGTTGTAATTGTTGTTGTAATTGTTGAATTTCTTGTTTTGATCTATCCATATCTTGTTTTTGTGTTGAAATTTGTTTGGACAATTCTGAATTTTGTTTTTCTAAATTCATAATTGTTACATTATTACTTGATGATGATGATGATGATGGTGAAGTTACTACAGTTGATGGACTACCACCACCACCACTCTTTAATTTATTTAATGCATCATCTTTTTCTTTTACTTCTCTAGTTAAATCTTGAATCTTTCTTTTTAATTCTAATGTACCACCACCAACTGCAGATGGTGATTGTGATTCTTTAAGTAAATGTATTTCTCTTTTTAAATATTCAATTTCTTCTGCTGCTTCATTATTTGTTGATTGTGATGATTGTGATGATTGTGCTGCTGCTGCTGCTGCAATGGCTTGTTGTGTTGCTTGTTGTGATGTTTTTAATTGGGTTTGATAATATTTAACTTGTTCAGTTTGATCAGTTATTTCTTGATCTTTATCTTGTAAATCTCTTTCAAGACGTCTATTTTTTAAATTTAAATCTTGAATTGATGATTCTTTTTGACGAAGTTGATCTTGTAATTCTGAAACTTGTTTTGAAATTGATCCTTGATTTGCAGTTGATTTTGATTGTTCTGCTAATTTACTTTCTAATTCTTTAACTCTATCTTCTAGATCAATATTATCACCAGATATTTCTCTAAATCTTTTTTTTAAATCTTGAAATTCTTGTGAACTAACTGTACCACCTGCTGCTGCTGATGATGCTGGTTTACCTGATGATTTAGCATCATTTTGTAACATTTCAACTTGTCTTTCCAATTGTAATACACGTTGTGCTGAATCTTCTGCTTCTCTTTTCCAATCTTTATTTGTTGAAGATGATGATGGATATGATGAATTTGAGCCCAATGTAGTTAATGGTGCTTGTGTTTTAGTTACAACTGCTGTTGTTTTTGGTTTAGATGGACCACCTAATAATGCATTTAATTCTGCTTCACTATCATTACTAAATGGTTTAACAGATGTAGTTGGTTCAGTTGATTTTGAATTTGGTGTACTTGGTGCTGATGTTTTATTTGGTGTACTATTGTATGATGATTGTTGTTGTTGTTGGTGTGTTGTTGTTGTTGTTGTATTACTATTATTATTATTACCATAGTTATTTGGTGAAGATGCTTTTTTAAATCCATTTACAACTTCACCACCACCACCTCTTCCACCACCACCACCTAATAAATCATTTAAATTTGATTCATCATCTCCTTTACCACCATATTTATTACTTGTATTTGAATTTGTAGAAATATTACTATTATGATCATCATCTTGTTCAAAATCTTCACCATCTTCATCATCTGAACCATCATTTGAATTTAAATCGGTTTCAGTTGCAGGTTCATCATCTGGATTTATTTCCATTTCTTTGGTTTTAACATTTAATGCAATTACAATTGGTCCACCTTTTTTTTGTTTAATTTGAATTGATTTAAATTGATCGTCTCTTAAATTTTGTGTAAAATCTGCTAAATCCAACATTGTTTTTGCAACAGATTTCTTATTCTTTTCCTGTAGATGTTATCACAGTAATAATTATTAATATATTAATTATAACGTATTATTATTATTATTAAAATTTATTATACAACAACAACAAAAACAACAACACTTACCTCTTTAATTGAAACAGCAATTGTTTTTGATTCATATGTTTTCTTTGGTGGTTTATCTTTATATAATGTTGTTACCATTGAAAATGAATGATTAAATGATGCTGATTTATTTGAATTTATATTTACTGCTTTAGTTTTACCATTGTTTGTTGATTTTGTACCTCTTTTCCATGCAACATAAACACTACCTGTAATCGGTAAATTTTCAACAGATATTATTTTAATATCAAATTGAAATTTTCCTTGTTCCCTATTGGTTGGTTTTTTAATTTTTGACATTCCTTTCATAAAAGTATCTTTACCACCCATTAATTTATCCATTTTTTAAAAATTATATATTTTTAATAATTAATAAAATTAATTAATTAAAATAAAATAATAAAAAAAAATATAAATAAAAATTTTATAACTGTGTGATTATATGGGTAATATTAAAATAATAATTTATTTTTCATCATAAAAAAAAAAAAAAATAAAAAAAAATAAAAAAAAAAGTTAGTTAATTTTTGCCCAGCGTGTTTTTCAAATAATTTTTAACGAGAATACACCCAGCTTTATAAATATCTCTTTTATTATTATATACATGGTATTTATTTTTTTATTATTATTTAGTTTTTGATACTTTTATTTGTTTTTTAACTGGTTTTTCATCTTGTTCAGATTCTTCTTCCTCTGAATCTTCTTCTTCATCATCATCATCACCAAAGTCTGGTACAAACATTGATATTGGTTTAATTGAAGTTGTTGTTGTTGTAGTTGTTGTGGTGGTAGTTGTTGTAGTTTCTTTTTCTTTTTTAAATTTTAAACCTTGTTCAACAGAATTTGAAAGTTTTTTTTGTAAATCTTCAGTTTCTTTTTGAAATGCGGTATCGTTAAAATCTTCAGTATGTTTAGCACCACCATTTATATTTGCATCATCCATTTTCTTTTTTAATTGTGTCATTGCTAATTTTCTTGCCTCTTCATCGTCTAACCATTCCTTGATTCTAGTTTCATTATTAACGTGTCTTAATCTTCTACCACTTAAATCTCTACATGCATCGAAATTTGTTGTTTTCTTTTGACCAACTCTTGTACCTGTTGATTTCAACAATGAACCAAAACCACCTTTACCACCATTAACACGTAGTAATAGTTCATATATTCTTGCGTTGTTTGATGTTGTTGTAATTAACTTTAAATATTGATATGCAATTGGTATAAATGTAATTTCAAATATTTTAAATTTTATATGTTCTTCACAAATTATATTTGATTCTTCTTGTTTTATCTTTATAATACTATTACTTTTACTATCATTAATGCTACTACTATTATTTATATTTGGTAATTTAATTAAAACTTCCATTTTATATGTATTATTTATATGTATGTTGTATGTGTTGAGAAAAAAAAAAAATAAAATGAAAAAAAAAAATTTAATTTTTTTTGTAAAAAATGTTGATTTTTGAGAATTTAATTTTTTAAATTAAAAAATAATTTACAACACGTTTATTTAATTTTTAGTTATTAATGTAATACCATCAGCTAAAGTAAGGAAAACTTTAGTTACTCTTTGATCCGATGATATTTTAGAATTTAAATTACGAATTGCTACAACAGGTGATGAAATGTTTGTCTCGTCTAATACTCTACCGCCTTGAAGTGTATTATCAAGTGCAATGATACCACCTTTTCTAATTAATTGTAGTGCAAACTCATAATATTGATTATAGTTTTCTTTATCAGCATCAATGAAAATGAAATCGTATGTACCAGATTCACCATTATCAATTAATTCTTGTAATGTTTTAGTAGCAGATTGAATTCTTAAATCAATTTTATTTGAAACACCTGCTTTCTCCCAAAATATTTTACCAACGTTTGTAAATTCTTCAGATACATCACACGCTACAACTTTACCATCATCTGGAATTGCTAATGCAGCACTAAGAGCTGATAAACCTGTATAAACTCCAACATCAATTACTTTCTTTGCACCTAATGCCAATAACAATAATTTGAAAAATGTAATTTGATCTGGTTGTGTTAACATTACTGATCTATCAACTTTTGTCTTTGTATCTAATATATTATAACACATACATTTAAAAAAAAAAACATTAGTATGTGTGTATAATGATAACAATATATGATAAAAATATAATAATACATACAAAAAATTAATTCTTTTTGTACTTCATGAAGTTGTGTTGAATTTTCAATAGCATATTTATAAATTTCATCATTTACTTTAACAACTTTTGAACTATCACTTTCAAAAACATAATTACTTGGTATCATTTTTTATTTATTTTTATTATTTATTTATTTATTTATTTATCTATTTATTTATCTATTTATATTTATCTGTAAGATTGGGTGTTTTATAATTAAAATTAAAAAAAAAAAAAAAAAAAAATACTTTTAAATTGAATTAAAATTAAATACGGAATGTACTTCTCAAAGAATAGTATGTTCCGTGTGATATTCTTTTTTGAAAAAATGTCAAAATTAATTAAATTTATCTTGAAATTATTTTTGTCTCTCAAATTTATATGATATTTAATAAATTAATGTATTTAATATATTATTCCTTTGTCTTTTGTTAAAAAAACAATAAAATAAAACAAAGAAATGTATATTTTTTTTGCTCGGTTTGCAACTGAGAAAATTTCATTACAAGACTGGTTTATTATATTTTAAAAAAATTTAAATTTTTTTTAAAATTGATTTTTTTTAAATTTTTTTTTTTCTTTTTTTTTTTCGTTCATTTTAACTTTTCCATTCATTATATATATATATTTATTTCACACACATAAATAATGAATATTAACACAACTAGAAATAATTCTTCTTCCAAAAAAGTAGGTGGAGTAAACAAAAATATAAACAATAATAATATTAAATTTTTTAAAAGTAATAGAAATTTTAATACTAAACGTTTAATTGTTTTTCTCTCTGACAATAATAAAAGAAAAATAGTCATAAAAAATAATAAAAAAAAAAATATAAAAAATATCAACATAAACAACAACAACAAATACAATATTATGAAATACAATAACAACAATATCAATAATAACAGTAACGGTAATGGTAACAGCAACAACGACAATAACAATTATGTAGTAGTTCAAAATAATACAAATTATGGATCGCCTGTAGTTGGGTCTTTGTTAAATTCTGTAAACTTATCTGCTGCAGCTGCTTTAGTTCCTGAAACTTTTTCAGTTTCAAACTATGATGACATGATAGACTTTAATAGTGTGCCATCTGAAAACGTTTTAAATGCTCCAACCAACTATACCTCTTATTTAATTGGTTTATACAATACAAATGAACAATTATACTCCTGTTCCTCCAAAAATACTATCGATGCTGACTTAAATAATTATGGCTCAATGTTTGAATTAATAAATGGAAGCAACAAAAACAGTAATTCAATGTCACCATTAATCCGATCAAGTAACCAAACTGTTCCAACTCTTTAAATATGTTGCCGTTAAACCGAATAATCTTTGCCTTTTCCATGTTCTTTAAATCTCTTTCTCTCTCTTACTCTTCTCTCTATATATTAATATTTTTAATTAATTATTTTACATTGTCATACATACAAAACACACATTTTAAATATTCAAAACATTTTTGTGTAAAAAAGTATAAGAAATAATGGTACCATTAAATATAAATAATTTATTTAAAAAAATGTAATAATATAGTAGCAGCGGTAGTGGCCCATCCTTTTTTTCAACAATTCATTCTCAAATTAAATTTTTTTTAGTTTTCAATTGTAATAGTAATAGTATAATAGACAAAAAAAAAAACAATATTGTACATATAATCTCTAATCGATACCATTAAAAAAAAAAACAAAAAAAAAATTTAAAAATCACACACATCTTTAAATATCCAATTATTCTACTTTTTTTTTATTACCACATTAATTTATTTATTATATATACCTTTTATTGGTTAGTATATATATATTTTTTATTTTTATTTACTATCTCTTCTTATTTGGATTAACCTTTTTCTTCTAGTTTAATAATTTTCAAATTTTTTATTCAAAATTATTTAATTAGATGAAATTGGTTAGTTTAAATAATTTGATGAATAGTAATAAAATGAAAATTTATTTTGATCTCCTTAAAATAATAACACCTTCAAAAGATTAAATCAATATGTCTGTCAAGTTTTTCATCTGCCACCGCTATTGTTAATGATGATTCACTGATCAATGTATACAGATAAAACAACAAATAACAAATACCAGGTTATATCAAAAGATAGTTTTAAAAATCAAATAAATAATAACATTGATAAATACAAATATTATAGATAATGAAAATATGCTATCAGAAATAAACAATACTAATAAAGAATCACCATTATCATCAGAGTTTGAAACTATATTTTGGAAAGTAATATAAAACAAATATATTCAATCACATATTTCATTTTATAAAGACTGTGGAATGGGTAGAAATTACAAATCATAAACAAATTGGAGATCCAGATTATAGAATTAAATTTAAGAATATTCAGTCAATGAAATGGATGATCGTAAATAAACAGTATCAATTATTAAAATATAAATTAAAAAATTGTGAAAAGTTAATAAAATCAAATTCAACAATTGCACATACTGATGATAATTACATTGAAATAAATGAACATGCAATGGATTTTTTATTGATGTTGGGTACTTTTGATGATGTTATTGGCGAAATGGTACTCAAAAATGAATCAAAACAACAATTAGTAAATGAAAGATTAATATTATCAGATATATTACCATTAATATTGAATAATAAGAAATTAGAAATTGCAAATATGAATTTAATTAGAATGTCAATAATAAATAATAATATTACAGCATTACAAATATTATTAAATGAACCATATTCATATCAAATGTATCCATCAGATTTAGAATGGTCAATTCTAAATTCATCAGTATCATTGGTTTCATATATCATTGGTTTATCAAATGTAATTATATATCCATCAACTAGATCAAAATCAATTCAATTAGCATATAAAAATATATCACATAGAAATGAAATGTTAAAATTAATATTGGATAATCCACAATTATATCATTCATCATCAATACAAATAGATAATTATGGAGAAGCAAAAAAGAAATTTAAATCAGAAGATGGTACTCCAATTAATATTGATGCAACAAGTAAGAAATTGAAAACACTATCATTATTTAAAATCAAATCACCAGAAATTCAAAATAAATTATTGGACTTACATCTAATCAAAAAAATTAAAGTTGATTCACCTTATATTAAAGGATTAACACCAGAAAAAGATATCAAAATCATCATTTAAAAGATTTTCAAATTCAATTAATAAAATATTAAAAGCTACAAATGGTATTGACATAGTTAAAGAACTTCATAGATTAATTGCATTTGAATCAAATGAATATTATGGAAGTTATTTATTACATTATGATGAACCAATTAATGGATTTGATTTAATGGTATTAATTGAACATTGTTTATCAACGTTCAAAATCAAATCATTATCATATTTATTATCAAGAATATTGCATTGGTTATTTAAATAAAAATATGAAGTTAAAACAATTAAAGATAATTCAAATGGAGTTCCAAATATGGAATTTATGAAATTATATTTATCAAATAAATCAACATTTAATAATCAATATTTTAAAATATTATTATGAAAATACTTCAAGCTATAAACCATTAAGACAATATTTAAGAACAATTTTATTATCACATTATGATTATAAATACTTAAATAGGTTAACAAAATAAACATAATGCTATTAATAAAGAATCAGGTGTTAATGTTTAATTATTTGTTTATCTGTTTTATGTTCATATTTCAATTCCATTAATTACTATTGATCTTATTGAATTGATTATAATACCGGATAAAATAGTAATACTATCATTTTCATTTTTTGTTGTGCCAAATTTTAAATTAATAACTGATGAAGTTGAAAAATTTGTTAATGAATCAATTTCATTAAAATTTGAACCTAAAGATAAATATGAAACTGATTTAACTAATCTTGAATTAAATAATGGGAATGATAATTTGGTAATTCTATTTGGTGGTATATATATCACTGACCGCCAATTCTGTAAAATCAATTTGAACCATCACCATTATCTTTACCATATACTAGTACAAATTCATATATGGCACCTGATGTATATACTATTCTAATTTTCCCTACAATTAAAAGTAAATTCATAATATAATCACCATTATCTTTAATATCTCGGTGAATTATTAAATGACTATGAATACTTTTTAATGCATTGACGATTTCTATTAATAATTGCAAAGTTTCATCTTCATCTAATCTCTTATTCTCAGACTCTGTAATTTTATTTTTAACTGATAAAACATTATCAATATTGTATATTTAAAACATTCATTTTCACCACATAAATATGGATTGTCTTTTAATCTTTCTAAAATTTCAACTTCTTGCCAAAACCTCCCTTTCCCAATTTCAATGTGATACCAAATTATATTTTCCTGATATCTTTGTTTTAATAAATAATAATCCTTCTAATAATGATAATTCGGTTTGTTTGTATTCCGCCTAACAAATAAAAATTATCCTTTGCAACTTTAAAGAACCATTGGAACAATTACTTTAGATTATAATGAGATGGTATTATAATTGTATCATATTTTTTTAAAAGAAATATAGATTAAAATTAA
This sequence comes from Dictyostelium capitatum, assembly GCA_015252635.1. Lineage (NCBI taxonomy): Eukaryota > Evosea > Eumycetozoa > Dictyosteliales > Dictyosteliaceae > Dictyostelium > Dictyostelium capitatum. The sequence continues at coordinate 10,193 of JACAFY010012032.1, forward strand.
AACAATAAATAAATAAAATATAATTCTTTTATTTAAAAGCTGGTTTAAAATGATTATTTTTAATTAAAAAATCAACAGTGTCTTTGAGAGTTGTTTTAAAATCAATAAACTCTGAATCTTTTAATTTTAAAGGTGAATTTGAAATACATTTATATTCATGATATGGTTGTGATTGGTTTACTAAATGCAGCGTAATTGAATATTGTGGATAAAGTGATTTAATAATATCGCCCATTTCTTGATATGTTGTGTTTGTGTGTACTACAAGACATCTAGTATTATCTAATTTTTCATTTGATAATAATGCTTTTATATGTACTTTAACAACATCACGAACATCTACAATTCCAACACATCTATTAATAACAGTATCACCTTGACCAGTTAATAAACTTTTAATTGCTTTAATACTAGTGTTTAAATTTGTACTACCATTAACAGGTGGACCAATTACCAATACAGGTGCAATAATAATTATTTCAAATTGAACATTATTCTTTTGTTTGTATTCCCATACAGCTTTTTCAGCATGATATTTACTATAAACATATGGTCTTGAAATAGTACAACTATCGTTCCAATCATTATCATCATAAACATCTTTTTTCTTTTCAATATCTACAATTGCACCAGCAGATGAAGTTATAATTACTTTTTTAATTGAACTATGTTTTGATGCTGCTGTTAATACTCTTATATTTCCATCTATTGCTGGTTTAACAATTTCTTTTTCAACATTATCAGCTTGATGAAAATATGGACTTGCTACATGTAATATTGCATCCATTCCTTTGAATATATTACCATAATCTGCATTTTCTAAATCTCCACTAACCAATTCTAATTTCTCTTTTGCACCTTTTAATTCTTTTAAAAATCCATACTTTTCACTACCAATATCATCTCTTACAACACCAATTACTCTTTTAATAGTATCATTTAATAACAATTCACTAACCAATCTACTACCAATAAATCCACTACATCCAGTAACTACAACATTTATTATATTATTATTTGTCATTGTGTGTGTGTGTGTTTTGTAAAAAATAAAAAATGAAAATGAATATGAAAAATTAAAAAAAACCCCACACACATACATTTCACAAAATTATCAAGTTTTTAATTGTTAATTGGGTTTGTTTATTTAATAACCTAATAATTTTCTAATTAAAATGATTGTGCTTGCTCTTTTACCGAGGGCACCACATCTTACTTGAATGAAATTTTGAACAGTGCTACCTTTAACAGCACCGTTGTATGCTTTACGTGCTCTAACTGATTCACAATTGTAACAGAATACTGTTGCTCTTTGTTCACCATCTGCTTTATTGTTTACAATTTTATTAACACCTGCAACAACAATTAAGTTATTACCAGCTGTGAAACCACCAGTTCTAGTACCAGAAGCATCAGCAACAACTACATATATTCATTAAAATAGATATGCATATATGTAAGTATACCTAATACTTCACCATTACGAGTGTGTATATATATTATAAATTTCAAATATACATACAGAGATCACCTTGTTTAGAAATTGCACCAACTGAACTCAAGAAGTAATCACTAGCAAGAGCACTTTTTCTCATGTGACCTTGTTTAATTGGATCAGTTTCAGCGAGAATTTGTTTATGTAAATTGACCCATTTATGTTCATCGCTAAAATAATACTTGCTGAATCCAATTTCTGATAAAGTTACTGAACCAGCACCCATAACTGTACTATTATCTGGAATAATTTCTTTAATTTTATTTAATGCTTCTTCTTCGGTATCAACGAGTACAACATTATGATTTTTAGCTTCTAATGATTTGATTGTTTCTTGGATTGATTCTTCAGTTGGGAAACTTCTAAAATCTTTCATATTTTCGAGTTTGAAATCTGGTTCAATTGTAAATAATTCTTCAAATTTGTACATCTTTGTTTATATATATATATATATTCTTACTGTGTTGTTGTAAAAAAGTCAAACGAAAATAAAAATAACTGGTTATCCGAAAAGATATTTATATACCAAATAATTAATAAAAAAAAAAAAATAAAAAAAAATAAAAAAAAAAGATTATTCGTGAAAGGTTGTTCTTGGAGTTGGCCTTCTGGTGTCTTATTATAAATTAAATTAAGCACACACAAACATTATAGCAACGAAAATTTTCATTGTAATTAATTCATTATGATCATACCATAGTTTGTAATTCGTGAGCCACTTCTGTACGAATCCAGATTGATTTTTATTTAATTATTTTTTGTGTATGGGAAATATGTATTTTTCTAAATTTACTTTTAAAAATACAAACAACCACCCGCTTTGCACAAACCAAATCAAAATAAAATTAATTTCAATAAGTTTTCATTGCTTTTTTCTTTCATATCAATAATTTTTTTATTTTTTTTTATTTGTTTATATATATATATATAATAAAGTAATAAAAAGAATATTATATAAATTTGTGAATATCACTGTTATGTTGATTCAATAACTTTATCTTAAATTTGGTTAAATAAATAAAAATTATATAAACATAAAAAAATTTTATAAAAATTTGGGTGAAAAATTTACATTTTTTTTATTTTTTTTATTTTTTCAAAACACAAAGAAAATATAATATATATAACTATAATAAAATAAAAATAATAAAGAATGAATAAAACAGTAGGACCACCATCAATAACACCAACAGGACTAAACAGTGGAATGAATTCAGGAGGTAGCAGTAATCAATCAGCAAATATATATGGAACATATTATAAAGCTATTGAACAATTTCAAAACAAATCATTGACTGATAAAGATATTCAAGATACCTTAAAACAAGGACCCATATCAACAACCCAATATTATAACAACTTTTTAAATGAAATAAATAATAAAAACAATAACCAGCAGCATCAGCAACAACAACAACAACACTACCAACAAATGAATAGTAACAATAACTTTATGAATAATAATATAAGAAAGAAATAAAAAGAGATACATTTATTGAAATAGATATTTCTCCTTTCATACAATCAACATCATAATCAATTCATAAAGTATCATACGTATTCACATGGGTACAAAGTAATATATATTGACGGACAACAATAATATAAAGTCATAGACCAAGATTAAATCAATACATTTATTAAAAAGCATACAATTGTACCATTAAATAAAAACTTTTTATCATTATTACTATTATAATAATACAAACACATTAAAAGTATCTTTTTTTTTTTTTTTTGAAATTGTTTTTTTTATTTTAACTCAGATTTAATTATTTATATATATGTACATGTTTATAAAAAGAATTTAGAAAACTAATTTTAAAAAATAGAAATACACTTAAGTAAAGCTTTTTTTAAAAAGAGTATCCAAATTCTTTTTTTCTTCTTTTTTTTTTTTTACCTTGAAATTGTTATTATTCTTCTTTCTTCTTCATTTTAATATACTCTTAACCAAATTTGTGTTGTTGTTTGTTTGTTGATTGACTATTTAATTCTTTTTACCTTTAGCAGCTTTGGCGGCTTTGTTTGGTGAATTGACGATTTTGGATTGATCAGATTTTGATTTCTTTAATTTTGATGGTTTAGTTTCAACAACTGCTACTTCTTCTGGACGTTCAACATCTTCAGCTTCTAATTCAATGTTATCTTCATCTTCATCATCATCAGTTGTTGCAGCAGCAGTGGTTTCTTCTTCAACAACTTCTTCTTCTTCTTCTTCTTCATCATCAGTGACAGCTTCTTGTGCTTCAGCAGCTGCTTTATCAGCTTGTTTAGCAATTCTTTTAGCATTTGGAATTTCTTTGAAACCTTCATTTAAGAATCTTAAAATACGATCAACGAGTTGTTTCTTTGTACCAGATAATTTCATACCATGTTTACGACAGAATTCAACGAGTTCTTCAACGTAGTAATGTTGGAAGATATCATGGAAAGTGAGACCCTTTTTCAATTCTAATTTCTTTTTGCTGAAAGTGATCTTCTTTTTGGCAGGTGCTTCTTTTTTGACTGGTGCTTTACCGGTGAGAATTGAAGTGACCATAACAGTTGGATTGTTTGAATGAGCTTCATATTTTGGAACAATGTTGGTACAGAGTTGAGCTAAGATGACAGCTTGAACAGTGAAAAGGAAGATTTCAAGACCAACTAATGTAATTTCTTCAATCATATCAACTGGTTTTTTGGTTTCAGTAAGTTCTTGGAAGATCTTTGCTTCTTCACCTTCTAAACCTTCAAAGAATTGTTTAAGATCAACAACAACTGCACGAGTAATGGTTTTAACTAAAAAGATTTTGTTGTTTTTTTTAGAAACTTCACCTTCCTATATATATGTTTATGTGAAAGAAAGAGAAATATAGTTTAAATAAAGAAAGAAAATAAAGAAAAGAAATAAAAAGAAATTAGTATGTTTAAGTATGATTTATGTTAAATTTATGTGTAACATACAACAATTTCTCTAATTGAATCATAGATAGTTGTTAATTTAACTTGAGTTAATTGTTCGAGGTATGATTTCAAACCAAGTTTTTGACAGTGAACTGTAAGAGCAGATTCATATACAGATTTTTTGATTGATTCTGGTTTAATTAATTCTTTACTTCCTTCAATTACACGATGAGCATCACCTAAAGCAGTTTCATAGAGATTTTGACGTAAACATTCTTGTTTAGCTAAGTCTTTGATTAATTTACTTGATTGGATGTAGGCCATTTTTTATTTATTTTATTTTATTTATTTGTTTGCTTGAAGAAGAATTATAAAATGAAAAAAAAAAAAAATTTGGCTATGGAAAAAATTAAAAAATTTAAATTCAAAAAAAAAAGTAAAATAAGCGCGAAGTTTTAGAAATGACAGTTTTTTTTAAATTCTTTATTTTCTAAGTATAATTAAATATCTTGAATGCGTTATCATTCGCCGTTTTTTCCAAAATGTGACAGTTTGATTTCAAAATAGATAGATATTTTCATTACAAATAAAAAAAAAGAAAAAAGGGGTGATATTTAAAATATCATATTTTATTATTATTTATTTTTTAAAATTTACAAGATTGATAGTGTGTTTTTTATGTTATTATTATTATTATTATATTTTACTGTTATTATTATTTTTTATTATATATTTTAATTAAAAAGTGAATGAGATTGTGGTGGCGATGAATTATTTAAAATATCATCAACTCTAATTCTATCAAGTCTACCATTGCTACCATCGTTATTATTTGCAATTGGAGATGCAGGCGAAATTGATAATGATTGTAGTTGTTGTTGCTGTTGTGGTTGTGATTGTAGTTGTTGTTTTAACTTTTCTTTATTCCTTTTAGCTCTTTTACCTTTGAAATAATTTCTAACTTGTTCAAATGAAACACCATATTTATTTGCAAAATGTTCAGTTTCTTTAGTTGTTAGATATTGACACTTCTCAAAGAAATTATCCAATTCGATGGTGCTGGTACCACAATTTTTTAAATTTTTAGCATATGAAAATTCACCAATCTTTGAAAGTCTTTCTCTTCTATGTCTAAATGAACTTTTGATTTGACCAAACGTTAAATTTAATTTATTACTAATGATAGATGTTTCTTCAGCTGTTGGATAAAGTGTAACTCTATAAAGTGCTTCTAATATCTCTTTATGAAGTTTTGATTTATGCGCTCTACCTTTTTTAGTTGTTGGTTGTGTTGTTGTTGGTTGTTGTGATTTTTGTTTGTTGTTTTCATTGCCACTATCACCACCACTACTACTACTACTATCGCCACAACTATTACTATTATAATCACTGATAGTTGCAGTAGTTGGAGTTGGCGAAGTTGCAGAAGGAGGAGATACTGAATTTCCAGAGGATGTTGATACAGATACAGCAGTAGAAATAATTTCTTTTTTAATTTTTGGTGGAGGTGATGAATAATTTTTAAATTCATCAAAAACTTGATCAATCCATTTTGTGTCTTTTCTAAAACTATTTTTAATTGCGTTACTTGGAACATTTGATTTGTTATTATTATTATTATTATTATTATTATTATTATTATTATTATTATTATTATCACTATTATTATTATTATTATTATTATTATTATTATTATTATTTATGTTGTTGTTTTTATTTTTATTGTTTTTATTATTTTTAGCAACAACCGCACCAACACCATCATTTTCAATTTTATCACTAGCGGCTGATCTTTTCTTTTTATTGGTTGTTGTAGTTGTAGTTGTTGTTGTTGTTGTAGTAGGTGTTGTTGTTTTACGTGGTTGTGTTGGACTATTAATAATTGGTATATCATTATCATTATCAATATTATTATTATTTTTATTATTATTATTATAAAAGGTATTATTGTGGATTGTATTCGAATGACCATCTCCATAATGACTACTAAAGTTATAATTACTGAAACTATAATTACTATTACTATAACTACTGATATTAACACCATTTCCATTGAAATTATTATTACTTAAACCATGATTTTTCCTGCTATTGTCACGGTTGTTACTATTTTTAGTGTTACCTGTATTATTTAAACAATTATTACTTGTACCACTTCTTTGAGTTTCACCGCCACTAATATTACCACCACCACTACTATTATTACTATTACTATAAACTTCATTGTTGTTGTTATTATCATCATCACCATCATCATCATCATCATCATCATCATCACCAATATTATAATTGTTTTTGTTGTTATTTCCGCTATTGCATCCACTTCCGTTGCCATTTCTATTATTACCATTATTGTTTCCACTTGAATTATTGAAACTATTACCATTGTTATTATTACTACTATTTGAGACAATATTTATATTTGGAAAGTTTGAAGAGAAAAAGGGTTGTTGAAATTGAGAAGAATTAAAAAATCTTCCATTATTATTATGGTTGTTAAAAAATTTATCACTCTTTACTAATGTGTTTTGACCTAAAAAGCTACCTGGTGGGAAAAAAGGTGCGCCATTACTTATGTTTTGATTACCGATTGGTTCAGAGATTTGATTATTTGTACCAATACAATTTGATAAATTTTGAAATACACCATTACCGCCACTGAAAAAATGATTACTATTTCTTTGGAAACGAATATTATAATTTGGATTACTGCCATAATTATGAGTATTACTACTGTTGGTTCCATGGTTATTATTTGTATTGTGTCCAGTATCACTACCACTTGATGATGAACTACTCGAACTACCGCTTGATGAGCTATAACTGCTTGAGCTACTAGTATTACTTGCACCACTACTACTACTTGAACTACTGGTGTTTACACTTGTATTAACAACACCACCACTATTGCTATTACTGCTACCTCTAGTAGTAAATATTATAGTTGAATTATTTACATGATTTTCATTCATTATATTATCACCATTATCACTATTGTTATTATTATTATCGATGGGTATATTACCAAAATTTATATTTCTATTATTAAATTCAGAATTGGTATTATAATTATCACCATCTACACCATGATGATGATGATGTTGTTGTTGTTGTTGTTGTTGATATTGTTGATATTGTTGATATTGTTGTTGTTGATTCATTTGTTGTTGTTGTTGATGGAGATTTTGTTGGTTGTTAAAGTTATTAAAATTGTTGTTATTTCCTATGTTACCTAGGATGCCGCTACATCTTGGATTACTACCACCACCATTATAACCTCTTTCATATGAATTATTAAAGAAATCTGGCGGAGCTGATCTTTTTTTGCTATTACTACTATTATTATTTGGTGATGTTGTTGTTGTGGTTGATGTTGCTTTTTTATCATCTTGATTATCATTATATTGACTTTTGTTGTTGTTGTTGTTATTACTATAATTATGATTATTACTACTACTATTATTACTATTATTATTTAAAGGTGGATCATTTGAATGTATGAAAAATTTGAAATTACTACTGTTTTGTCTGGCATTACTATTACCATTGAAACTATTTGGTGAATTACCATTGAAAAATATTGTACTTTTATGAAATGTAAATGTTGAATTCTTATTGTTATGATTACTATTGCTATTTATATGTTGATTATGATTATGATTACTTGTTGTTGTTGTTGTTGTATTACTATTAATTATATTGTTGCTGATGTTGTTTCTGTTGCTTCTGTTATTATTACTACTACTGTCTCCGCTACTACTACCACTATGAATTTCACTAATTGTGGTAATATCAGGTTCATTTATTTGATTATCTTCACCTTCACTACTTTCATCATTGTTTTTGTTGTGACAACTAATAAAATCTGCCATATTCAAATTGACTCCATCAAATTGATTATACGAATTTAATATCTTTATAATGTATGTGTGTTGTTTGAAAGTATTTTATTGTCAGAATTTATTTTAAAAAATTAAAAAAACAAAAAAATAAAAAATTATAACGCCACATTAAATTTTTTTTTTTTTGGATGTTTTCGAAGCTTATTTTCCAACCAAACTAGATATATTGGAATATTACCTTACCATTAACTTTTTTTTTTTTTTTTTTAAAAAAATAATATATGTTTGATTAATAAATTATAAATTTATTAATTTATTTAAATTACTAACTATAGTACTTTATATAAATGAGCTGTGTATATTTAATTAGTTTACTGTGTGCAGGTATTTAATTAAATAAATAATTTTCTCCGCGAACAAAAAAAAAAAAAAAAAATATATGCAAAAAAAAACAAAAAAATAATAAATAGATTACAACGGTCATCATACCCCAACATTATTCGCTTTTATGTAATACATATATAATGTTTTTTTTATTATTTCTTGAATGGGGGAAGTAAACCACACATTCACACACATAATATACACAAATACCTTTTTTTATCTAAAATTTCGCACGGTGTTAAAAAAAACTGTATGCGTACAATATTATTGTGTATGTAAATTTGTCAACACATTCTTTACTGCATACCGAATTTCCCATACCTAAAACATTCTGAAACTTTGTAAATATGTACTTCCTTTATTTTTGCAAATTTTACACCACCATTATCTTTTTTTTTATCATGCTTGATTTGACAACCGATCACAAATTGGATTATTGTTAGATGAACTATTAATGGTGTTGGGTGTTTATTTTATTGATTATTTTGTTGATGATGTTGTATTAATTTAATACCACACAAACACACAAATACAATTACCTTTTTATCTAAAATTTCACACAGTTTTTTTGTTTGTGAAAACTTACGTAATAATATTATACATAATAATTTTATACATGTAAATTTTTAAAAAATATTTAGGGTAAAATACAAATTTTATTAACCATTTTGTAAATAAGGAAGGGTAACCAAAAAAAATAATAACTGTGTTCGTACTAATTTACAAGTTTCAGAGCATTTTATTATTACTTCCTTCTTTAGTTTATTAATTGATAGTATTTTATTATGAATTAAAAATATATAAATTTAATATAGGTAAGACAATTAAATAATTAAGAGAATTAATAAAATTTAATAAAACACACATTCAAGCGCACATACAAAATATACAACATCAAAACTTTCTTGGTTAATTCATTTCATTTTGGTTATTATTATAATAACGGAATATTTTAAATAATATGAGCATCACAATCACTTTTTTTATTTTTAATTTTTTTTTTAATTTTTTTAAATTTTTTAAAATTTATATTGGGATGTGTGATACCACAACAAAAACATATAATAATAATTTCTATATAATAATAATTTCTATATAATAATAATAATAATAAATAAAACATGGATCCAATTAAAGTATATTACTTTATATCAAGGTTTTTAGATGACAGCGAAATTCCAACAATTACAAATACTTTTAAAGAAAGTTTAGTAAAGGACACAGGCGTAATTGAAATGTTAATAATGTTTATAACACAAAGTTTCCCAGAATCAATTCGTGATGAAATTAAATCACATCAAATTAAACAGCAACAAGAAATTAATGAATCAGCATCCTCTGATACAAAAAAACAAGATAATGGAAATAATATAGAAGAATCAATAAATGAGGAATCTATTGAAATTAAAACAAATAATAATAATAAACCAATAGCATCAATAGAATTAATGAAATCATATAAAGTAATGAACCTTTTCCTTCACCCATCACCACTATTTATTTCAATTGTAAAAGAAAGATTACCAATAATTGGTATGTATATATACATTGTTTAAAACAAACCAAATATATAATGTCACTACTATTTGTACAAATATATTAATACGCACATATTATAAACTATAGTAAAATCATTATTTGAAATATTTTCAAATGAAAATTTAAATGGTAGTTCATTGGTTGTACCAAATATTTATCATTTTTGCAAGGTATTTTCATCACTCTTCTATCAATATTCCAGTGAATTTTTAAATGAATTATCAGAGATACAGGTATCATCACAGAAAATGTATTTTCAAGTGTTATTTGAGAATATTCATTTCACACCAGTTCAAGAACTATTTTTAATTATTACAAAGAGAGCAAGCGCAAATGTAAATGAATATCAAACAACCAATCCAATAGAGACTAAAAAGATTTTGAAAGCATTACAAAAATCAAAGATTTTCACGTTGATTTCTCAGTTTTTCATATCGGTTGGTAGTGGTACAACATTTTTAAATGGAGAATATAGTGTAGTTGGATTAAAGAATGAAAAGATTGGATTAATGTTGGAAGGTACAATGGAATTTATAAACAAGTGTATTGAACAATGTGATATTCATGGACCAGACGCCGGGTTTACAATTAGCTCATTTCAAAACAAAGAATTTGTAGAATCGTTAATGAAAATACTATTGAACGAAACAAAGAAAAAAGATAATTTCATTCATAGAAAGTATTGTTTACAAGTGTTATTGACATTTTGTAAACAGTCTAGTGAATACTCTTCAAGAAATTCATTTCAACAAGAAAAAGATTCAATATTTTCTGCATCTGGTTCACCGGTATCTTGGTTATTTTATTTATCAACAAATCATTTACCATCGATTTGCAAAATCCTAGTGGATTGTGGTAACGATCCAAATCAAAAACAACATCTTGGTTCCTATAGAATTGATTTGTTAACCATTTTAATAGATTTAATTAAATCCAAATCAACTTTTAAACGTAAACAACCAAATCAACCATACTTGTCTGTAGAACTTTGGTACTTTTTGGTTGACTGGTTCTTCCAATTTAGTAATATATATCATTCAAAGTTTTTCAGTCTTATACGTGAACTATTCATTCAACAACATTTACCTTCAATTAAACATTTTTGTAATTTTCATTTAACAAGATTTATTTCATTTTATCTTGCAAGTAGGGGTGAAGTTAATGGTAGTGGAAAAGAAAAGATTGTTGAACAACCATTGAAAACATCACCAGATTTATCATCAACTAGTAGAGGTGTTGTATTGTTAATGCTAAATTTTATTCGTATTTCAGGTAGCCAATTCCCAGCATCTCATTATTTACCAACATTTTTAAAATCAAATGATCAGTGGAATTCATTACAAAAAACATTGATTAAAGATACAATCTCTCAATATACAAATGTTTTAGAGAATAATGATGAATCTTTAATTAATGATAATTTACATTTAATTAATTTTGGTTCAGAATGTAAGTGCTATATAACTATTATTACTATTATTAATTTAAATTTATTTCTAATATTAACAAGCAATAAATCATCTTACAGTTGCAGAATCAATTGGATTTAGTGAAGATAATGGAAATACTAATATTAAGAGTAGAAAATTATTAGTTGATGAATTTCAAACTGGTGGTGGTTCAGCAAATAGTAACTCAGAATCTGTTGTACCTCAAATTTCAGAGGCAGAAATTGCTAGAATTGAAAAGGAATTATTAAAAGATGATGAAAATAAAAAGAAGAAAAAGGGTAATAATAATAATAAGAATAAAAAGAAAAAATAATTTAAAAGAAATAAAACAACAACAATTATATATTTGTTTTAATATCATAATTAGGAATTATTAATACAAATATATCTCATGTAAATTAAAAGACATTTAATGAATATAGTGGCATTTTATTAATCTTTTTTAAATTTGAAAGTTTTAACACGTGTAACAATGGATCTGTGTTAAATAATTAAATAAATATATTTAATATTTGATTACATAATATAAAAAATATGATTTAATACATACATTGCTAAATCTTCGTGAACTGCTGATAAAAATGTACCAAGTCCAGTTAAACCAATAATAGCGCCAGTTACTGCACCAATTATACCCACAGGAGTAAAAACCAATCCAATACTAACAGCTCCTAAAGCCGCACCACCTGCTGCTCATGCTATTCTTTCATTTTGATTTTTCATTTTGAATATGTTTATAAAATGGGAAACTTTAATAATTAATTATGTTTAATATGTAATAGAACAGTACAGTTGTCTAACAATGAATATAAATATAACAGTGAGTTTAATTATTTACAACTTTTATATTAAAAATATATTTTAAAAAAACTTATTATTTTCAGTTTTCTCCTTTCCAAAATGAAAATACAAACAATAATCACAACAACACACAAACACAAATAAAATAAAAAAATTATAGATTTCCCATTCAATAAATTATATGAATAGTGAATTCAACTAAAATACTAATATTAAGAGTAGAAAATTATATATTTGATGAATTTTAAACTGGCAATAGTGATGTTTATCTTTTTTGATTCATGAGTTAAAAAATATAGAATATAAAATACATTTTTATTAACAAATCTTTTGAATTTCACATTTTTAATATGTGCTATATTGAATGTAAATATTTATAATTAATATCTTTATTAAATACTTTAATATAAATAGATTTTACACATACACTAATTAACTTTTTTTTTAGAAACTAAAAGACCGTTTAAAAATGTAGCAAGTCCAGACAAACCAACAACAGCACCAGTTATTGCACCTATTATACCCACAGGAGTAAAAACCAATCCAAAACTAATAGCTCCTAAAGTCGCACCACCTGCTGCTTGAATTATTCTTTCACTAGTAGGAACTGGTACGATAATTGGTACGATAATCGGTACTAGATTTTGTTCAGGATTTTGACGAGCATCCATGTCCATTTTTTTATGTATGTGGTCGGCGGTATATTTATGTATGTGTATGAATAACAGAAATTGACTGTATGAATATTATATTATACACCACAACAAACTTTTTTCCACTTTATGTTTATTGTATTTTTTTTTTTTTTATTTAATATTGATATAAAAAATCAACACAATCAAAAAAAAAAAGTCTCCATACACACAATTTGATGTATAGTGTGTAATATTACAAGTTATATAATTGAAAAGACACAATAAAAAAATGTGGGGGTAATCACACACTTAATAATGCAGTTTTATTATAGCATTGTAATAATAATAATAATAATAATAGAAGAAAAAAACAATAAGGAAATAAATATTTGACATAATGTTACACTATAATTATTTATTTAAAAGGTGTGAGGATGAACCCAATGGTAACACCACATATTTATAAAAACTACAACAATCTCTACAACACACAATAGGTCACATCAAATATAATGTTTTATTTATATTAAAATTCATTACAATGTGCTAAATTTGTTGATGTTTTATAAATAATACAATACTGAATAGTTTTTTTTTTACAAAGGGTTTTTTATTTAGGTTTATATATAATAGTTTAAATATTAAATTACTTTCTTGGTTGAGCTGATATATATAAAACTAAATGATCAAATATGTGGAATGTGGTTAATAGTTTGTATAGATAATATGGTTGATGTATTGAATATATTATGTATGTGTGTGAAAGGGGTAGTTGAAGTGAAAGTGTGATATAATAGATAGATAACATACCATTATTTCCTCTTAAAAAACAATCACCATATTTAGTTTTTAATTGACCATTGAGATATTCTTCAGTTTGTTCCATTACAATATTCATATTACCATCAACCACTTCCAAAATACCTCTATATTCAACACCATTGTTTAATTTAACAACAACTGGTCTTCCAATACACATTTTAAAAAAGTTGAATTGTGCATTATTAGAGTTATTATTTGATGCTACTGTTGTCATTTTTTACTGTATTATTGTATATTATATATTGTATATGTATTGTGTATGTGTATGAGTGTATATTATTGTATCTAATATATTTGATTATTATAATAGGGTTGTTGTTTCGGTAAATAATAACGTTAAAAGATTATTATACTATTGTTTTTATTTATTTAGTGGGTTTTGTTGTATATATTGGTTGTATGATATTATATATATCTTTTATCTCGAGAATTTTAATTTTAATTTTAATTGGTTGTAATTTCTGAACAGATGAAATTGTGAAAATTTTCAAATTTTTTCAAAAAAAAAAAAAAAAAAAAAAAAAAAATTTTTTTTTTTTGAAAAAAATAATAAATTTTTTTTTTTTTTTTTTTTTGTTTTTTTTTTTTTAA
>JACAFY010012043.1:0-24622 GCA_015252635.1 Dictyostelium capitatum
AATATAATATTAAAATATTTTAATTAATTAAAAATATATTTTTAAAATTTAATTTTTAATTTTTTTTAAAATTTTCAAATTTTTAATTTTTTTTTTTTTTTTTTTTTTTTTTTTTTTTCATTTTTTTAAAAACTTCAGATAAATTTAAATTTGTACGAATATAGTCTTTTATTTCAATGAATTTAAAATTATAGTACTATTAAAATGGATGACGATGATTTGGCAGATTTAGACGATTTAGGTAGTGAATTTGATGAAGTTAAACAAACAAATAATAACAACAATAATACCTCAAACAACATCCATACAAATAATATAAAAACAAATACAACAAATGCAAATAGTCAACAAACTCAATACTCTAGCGATAGCATCAATACATTTAATACACAAAATATGATTAAACAACAACAACAACAACAACAACAACAACAACAACAACAACAACAACATCCTGCTCCTTCTCCTCGAAAACCTTTATATTCTTTTAATAAAAGAAAAGAACAACCACAACCAATAGTTAATGTATCACCTCCTCAATCACAGCAGCAATTACAACAACCTATAGCTAATAAACCAACGCCACCTCCTCAAAAACAACAACCACAACAATCACAACCACAACAACCGCAACCAACAATAAATAAATCAATTTCCCCACCTCAATCACAACAACAACAACAACAACAACAACAACAACAACAACAACAACAACAACAACAACATATTACACAAACACAACAAACAAATATACCGAAACAACAACAACAACATATTACTACACCTCCACCTCCTTCTCATCATTTACAAAATAAACAATCACCACCAACTAAAAAACCAATATCACCACCACAAAGTATAAACAATATCAGTAATAATGAATATGTAAATGATATTGATTCAAATAATAATAAAAGACTTAAAAATGAATCAGCGAAACCAATTACAATTATTGAACCAACTACTCCACCACCACCTCAACCACCGCAACATAATGTTATATCTAGAAAATTTCCAGGTCCTGCTGGTATCTTACCACCACTTTTACCTGGTCAACAAATTAGTAATAAAAAAGTAGCATCAACAGATTCATCATCAAAACAACCATCACTCTTTTTAAATAATAGTAATAACTACAGTAATAGTGACAACAATGGAAATAATAACAATAATAACAACAACAACAACAACAATCAAAATAATAATAATAATAACAATAATAATCAAATATACGATGTAAATCAAGATTTCACTAAAGGATCATGGGTTCAAATGTTAAAAGAAAGAAAACTTCCACCTTTTAGTAAGTTGATTCAAACACATTTACATAATATATATACATCAAATAAAGATAGTGAATACTAATTATCAATTTTATTATAATATAGAACCAATTGATGAAAATATTACATTATTAAAATATAATATAGAATATGTAATGAATGAAGGATTTTTAAAGAAAGTACCACAATTAGTTGTATTGATTAAAAGTTTAGTTGGTACAGATATTGATTATCAAATTATAGTTTGTGATCCATCTGGTGAAATGAGAGGAACCATTCAAAAAAAGATTATACAAGAATCATATCCTGAAATGACACATGGTTGGGTACTAGTTTTAAAAAAGATATCAATATTTAGTCCAACTCCAACTTCACATTATATAAATATAGTTTTATCAAATATTGAATATGTTTATCAACCAAGTTCAATTGAATTAATGGATTCAACTAAAGAATTTGATTTAATGATTAAAGATAATTTCAATTCAATTTCAAATTATAATCCAATGTCTATATATCAATATATTCCAAAAAGATCTGAAGAAGAAATTCAAAATGAATTAATTGAAAAAAGGTTATTAAAATCACAACAACAACAACAGCAACAACAACAACAATTTCCAAAACCACCATTACCTTCAAAACCATCAGAAAGGAAATATAAAAAGAAACCTGCTGGTTCAAATAGTAAAATATCTCCTAAATTACCTGCAAAACCTTCTCCTTCTAAATACAAAAAGGCAACTACAACAACCACAGCAACATCAAATACAGAATTAGCGATAACAACACCAACAAATACCACTACTCCAAAACCACCACCACAACAACTTGTAAATAGACCAACACCTTCACAACCACTTCCACCTTCTCGTAAAAATACTCCACAACCACCAAATCAAATTGTTGTTAGTAATAATGAACCAGTTATAGTTGAAGAAGACATTAATATTGATTTTGAACCAAATTTTGATGAATCAGATTTCCAACCTCCAAGAGATATAGATATACCATCTCAAAATAGTAGTAATAATAATAATAACCAACTTCACACAAATATTACACAAGATATTGAAAGTTTAAATGATGTTGATTGTGATTTTGAATTTAATAACGAAGATCTTGAATTTGAATCATCAACTCAACAACAAGCTATTCAACAACAACAAAATCTTCAACAACAACAAAATAAACCAAAAGTTACCACTAGAGTTGAATACAAACCACCAAGCTTTGGTGGATATTCAGCAAATCAATCAACAACAACAAAATCAACAATGGTCAATAATAAAAATTATAGGAGATAATAAACATAAACAATATATACATACACACATACACACCACATACAAACCAAATCTATACTATAACCAAACAATGTATACACACACACCGTTTTAAAATAAATAAATAAAAAGTATTTTTTTTAAAAGCTATTAGTTATTTCATAAATAATAAATAAATATTTATTTTTAGCATATTTAATTTGAACAATGAGTAAATAATAAATAATTTGTTGGGTATTCATCAGAAGTACCACATGGTTGATCGATATTAATATTTTTACAAACTGGTTTTGATGGTGTAGTATCACAAATTTCAACAGATGGTCCATTTGTACATGTGAATGTTTGTGTGGTATTTGAAGGTGATAAATAATCAATTATTAAATTATTTGAAATTGTTACTGCGTAAAGGAATTTATCAACATCGCATTTTCTTGTTCTATCTCTCTTGTCATTTTCATAAATTGCATAAATTTGTGAATTATCTGGATAAACAGGTTCATTTGTAACTGTAATAGTTGAAGAGGTTTCATCTTCCGATCCCTCAGTTGTACCACTAAATTGAGCTATCATTGGTATTTGAGTTTGACATATTTCTTCACCAATTGAAAATTCAATTTGTTCAACATATGCTTCTGTACAATTATGTTGTAAATATTTGAATGCTGTAATATATGTTTGTGTTGAATTGAGTATTTCTGTGATATTGAATGTCCATGATTGATAATTAAATTCTCTATCCAAATTTAAAAAATTACCGATATCATTTAAACATGTATTTGCTAAAAATGAATAACCAATTCCAACTGGTACATCATCACAATCATCTAAATATGGAAATATATTTATGAATAACCTATCATCACTAACTGTGTTTCCATTTATAAATGTTATTATATTTATTATTGATAATATTATTAGTGTGGTTGTTGTAAATTTCATTTTTGTTTAAAACCGCAAATACAAAAAAAAATCTAAAAAAAAAAAAATTTTAGCTGGAATTGTATTGGTGTCTAAAGAACGAATGAATGAATTTAAAACGTTCTTTTTGACATCATTATCTTTTTTGTTTATTTAAAAAAAAAACGTTTGGTTTGAAATTTGTGTTCGTGATTTTTTTTTTTCCATTGTAGAAATATGATATTGTAACAATTTATACCGGTGGGAGCTTGTAAAGCGATCATCATTAAATTAAAATAATCAGCTTTAGACACCAATACAATTAAATTTATATACAATAAAAACCAATACAATTAGATTTATATTTTTAAAATTATTTTATTATTTATTTGGAAGTCGACATGATATTTGTTTTTATAGTTTTTATTGGGGAAGAGGATGAAGAGGTTGAATATAATTGTGGAGCATTTAAAATGAATTGTACCATTTCTTCTTTACATTTAGTATTATAAATGCAAGTGATAATGATTTATTCTTTGTTGATGTTGGGTATTGATTGTAAATTTGGTGTTTTTATAGTTTTTATTGAGGCCAATTAATATTTATATATTTAAAATCATAATGATTTGATAATTTTAATTTTAAATATTGAATTACTTTATCATTTTTGATTAAATTATTTTCAATATAGAATTTTAAAAAGTTGATTTTCTTTTTAACAATTGCTTTATCAACATCTGAAATATCAATTGTAATTAATGGTTGATCATTTAATGGAAATAATTTGAATAATAATTGATGAAATTGTAAATGATAACATGGATTAAATGATGTATTGAATGATTTGATTAAATTTAAATTTCTAATTATTTTAAAACTATTAATTTCTGTGAATAATTCTTGATTAATTAATACCTCTGATGAACTTGATGCTGACCAAAATCCATCAATACCATTATCAATTAATATTTTATTAATTATACTTTTATATCTAACAAAATCGTGTTTTTTTTTTCCATCGTTATCTTCCATTTCTATTTTTAATGATTTAATAATTGTGGCATATGAATTTAATGAAATAAATAATTGAAATGATTCTTCGTCCAATACTCTATCTGCCAATTCAATTGATTTGGAATCAAGAAAAAAACCATCCAATTTGAATTGATATGTTGATGGTGTATCTGGATTATTTTGTGATAATTGTTTTTGATATTGACTTAATGTATTTTCAAATTGTTGAATATATTCCAATTCTTTTAAAAATAAATCTACTCTTTTAATTTTCAAATAATATTCCAAATTGAAATTGAATAACCCGTTTCTAAAATAATCATGTTTAAAAATAATATTTTCATAACTAACCATTTGATTATCTGATAAACTAGGTAAATGTGATATATGGAATATTAATTGTTTTAAAATTTCATCAAATGATGCACCAAAATCTTCTTCTTCTTTATCTTGATTGTTATTGTTTTTATTACATTTACCAAATATAAATTCAAAATTGAATACTTTTGGATTTAAATATTTTCTAATGTCATAACCATCATATTCATAATTTACTTTTTCCATATAATGATCTGTTTCCTGTTCAGCTGAACATATAGCTTCTGATAAAAATGGATGACCCAATAAATATAATTCCAATTTTGCGGATTTAATACAAAGGTAATAAAATGAATGAAATAATGATTGGCCAATGAAATTGATTGATTTTTCATTATTTATAATTAATGAATAAACATATTTCAATGTTTTAATTGATAATTTATCAACTTGAATTAATTCTTTGAAAAAATGATTAATCATAATTTCAATTGCTGATCTGCTTGATTAATGATGTTGAAAGTATTGAATTTATTTACCAATGACTCAATACATGATACAATATCTTCTGGTTTCCACATTGATTTGAATTTCTCATTTTTTTTGCTTGTGATTTGTACAAAACAAAACCAAGATATTGGCCATCAGAATATTGATTGAAATATGATGGTTGGTTTAATATTAAATTGAATTCATCTTTGGTATTTATAATTATTTTGCATAAATTTGGTGACAATATTTGAAACGTTGTACCGTTAATATCAATTGATGAATTTTGGTTGTATAATAATCCTGGATATTTTGTAAAATTAATTTCGGTTATTTCATTTAAATTGAATTCGTTAATTTGAAATGTGGTTATTTCTTGACCAAACTCCAAAAAAATTTCGCTGAAATTAACATCGTCACTTATTTTATTTGATATACATTCTAATTCTTTAATATTGCAATTTGATAATGCATATGCAAATACCTTTTCATATTGGTATAATTTATCTTCTATTCTATCAAATGGAAAATATAAAGGTGAATTTATTTTGAGTTTATCATATGCATATTCAATTAATTCACTGCTTTCGTATTTAGGTTGGTAACGCGATAATATCATAGCTTTTAAAATTTCGGGACCCTTTGCAAATGTAAACTCATTATTATTTAAAGGTATGGAATCTGATAAAAAATGAATTTATTTACCCAATAATTATGAATAGTTGATAACCAATCAATTGTTTCTTTATCTTTTATAACTGTTTTTTCAGTTTTTGTGACATCCAACATAAAATCGTTCCAAGTTGATGGTAATTTATATTCCAATATTGTTTTTGAAACTAATTTTAATGTTTCTTCATAATCTTGTTTATTACCAAACTTTGAAATATATGTTATAAAATCCAATGATTCATTAGTAATAAAATTATTTAAACCAATAAATATGTGAGTTGTTAAAATAAATCTAATTAGCCCAAACGATAATTGTTTACTTGATTCTGATTTAGACTTTAATATTTTAATAAACTTAGCTGAAAAGAATTTATGATATTCATTATTACTTGAAAATTGAGCTGTTTTCAAAATTTCCAAAAATGAAGATTTCACATGAACCAAATTATTTAATGAGTTTGTTGTTTCACCATATCTATTAACAAATTGGAATAATGAAAATAGTTGAAAATTCTTTAACAATAGTAATTCGTGAACTTCTTTTTTTTGATTAATTATATCCATCTGTTTAATTTGATATATGGCATCTTCTGGTAATTCATAATAACCCAGTTTAATTAATTTATCTTGATTATCAATTGATATTAATGAAAATATTTTAATTAAAGGAATCTTTATAATTTCATCATCATCAATTGATTTAAATCTTTTAATTTTGTTGATGATGAAGAGGGTGAAGAAGAGGAAGGAATTGAATATAATTGTGGAGTATTTAAAATGAATTGTACCATTTCTTCTTTACATTTAGTATTATTAAATGCAAGTGATAATGATTTATTCTTTGTTGATGTTGGTATTGTTTGTAAAATTGGTGAATTTATTAATGTATCTATTATATCAATTGATTTTGAATGTTGTATTACAGTCTCTAATTCACTTGGATATACAAGTTGATATGTTGATATTAATTTAACCATTTGTAAATTTATTGCTCCGTCTATACCATTAATTGCAAAATTCAATAAACCATAATCACATAATTTTTCTGATTTATATTTGAATAATAGTTGTAATGATTCTAATATTATTTCTTTTTTGATGATTTTTTGTGTAATCTTTAATCATTTCTTTTATTGTATCTTCAATTCCTATATATTCATTTGCATGTAATTTACATTTTAATAATTCGTATTGACTATGTTTATTCATCCAGTGTAATGATGTTATATCTTTAAATTTAATTCTATTGTTATAATGAATTTGATTTATGTCATCATATTCTATGTAACCACTATGAATTGAGTTTATTATTGTTTTAAATATATAGATATTATGAAAAACTTTCCAAAATAATATCTCATTATTACTATTATTATTATTATTATTATTATTATTATTATTATTATCCGTTATCATGTTGTATGTGTGTTGCAAAAAATAAAATTTTTTACTTTTTCGATGATTTTTATAGTTTTGTGATTTTGCTAGGCTCCACGTCGTCAATTATAAACAAACAAAATATTTGTGTTTAATTGAATTTATAATAATGTACGACGTATATTTTAAAATTGTTTATTTCCAAAAAAATTATTAATTAAATAAAAAAAAAAAAAAAAAAAAAAAAAAAAAAATTTTTTAAAAATTTTTAAAAAATTTTAATTTAAAAAAAAAAAATAAAAAAAAAAAAAAAAAAAAAAAAAAAAATTTGCTATAAAAAAAAAAAAAATTAATTTCAGTCAATACTACAATAACACATACAATAAACAACTACAATCATCATTAATCATCAGTTATCATATATAAACTCCCGATCACAATAACAATCATTAAAAGTCTTTTTTTTTTTATTACTTTTCATTTTTATTTTTCTTATTTTCAAAAAAAAAAAAGGTAGATCATACGATGTAAATATTATTTGTTTTTTTTTTGTGTATTTATAATTTTAAAGGTCCTATATTATCAAATATCTTTTAATTTATAAATTGGTTCAACGTGTAAATTTCAAATTATTTGTGTTGTTTCGGTTAGATTTGCATTTTTTTTATTTTTTTTTATTTTTTTGTTTTTCAAAAAAAGATTGAAATCTACAACAAAAAAAGATATCTTAATCGATGCATACTTTTTTATAAAAACAAAAAACAAGAGAATCGGCATTGCTATATAATAATATTTATTCGTGCATATTTATTACTTTAAAATGTGTAGAGCTCGATCACAACGACATTTAAACGATCATTTTAAATATCCAAAAAATTACAACATTATAGTGTAGTACTTTTTTTTATTTTTTTTTTTTTTTATTTTGTTTTTAGTCTCAATACCACATAAATAAATATAATAAATATAATAAATACAATATCAAATAAACAAACAACAACAACAAAAAAAATAATAAATATCTAAATCACTAAAAAAAAAAAAAAACCATAAAATATTCAATTTTAATCAAACAAATCAAATATAATAGTTTTTTTGTTTTTTTGTCTCTGGTAAATTTACATCTATAGTTAGAATGACAGCGGTGTCAAAATAGATTATACTCTAATTTTTATCATTGTTCTTCTTTGATTTTTTTTATGGTTTTTTTTTTCAAAAAAATTGTATTCAATTTTTTTCATATTTTTTTTTGTCGGTTGTATTGCAATGATTAGGTTAAAATGTCAATTGTTTGATTGGCTGTAATCAACAAATTGTCAGATTTTTATTTCATATAAGGAACCACCCCAATTCATTAAATTTAAAAAAACATTAATTATCACATAATCAAATAACCATGACTCCCTAACAAGGTTTGTGTGTTGTACAAAAAAAAAAAATTCAACCTATTCACTGTCACCTTTTTTCACTTTTTCATTTACCAATCAAGTTGTAAATGCTTTTTTTTTTTTTTTTTTTATTTATTTTTTTTTAAATTATTTTTTTTATTTTTTTTATTTTAAAAAACCTATGGTTTTTTTATTTTTACTTTTTTTTATAAACAACAAAACCCTTGTATTATAGTAATTAGGTTTAATCTAAATTTGTATATTAACATCATATTAAATAATAAAAATTATAGTCTTTATATTTTTTTTTTTCAATTTCAAAAATCTTACAAAAAAAAAAACATCCTAAAAATATTTTTAAATCTACATCATATATCAAGAAATGAAAATGGAAGTCGAACCAACTCTAGAATTTGAAGATTCAGAAGTTGATATTTGTAATGTTTTTGTTAAATATTTACCATGTAATTTTTCAGAAAAAGGTAATTAATCATCAATGTAAATAATATTTTAAATTCACACAATTGTGATATTAATTATAAATTAAATACATAACCAATCTAGATTTATATGATTTATTTGAACCATATGGTGAAATAGTAAATACAAAAGTAATGGTTAATATTAAAACTGGAAATAGTTTAGGATATGGGTAATTATTATTATTATTATTTTTGAAAATATTAAAATAAATATGGTTATTAATTTTTTGATTTTAATTATGTGAATATAGATTTGTTAGATTTTTAAATCCAGAAAATGCAGGTGAAGCAATTAAAAATATGAATAGATATCAAGTTGGATATAAAAAATTATTATGTAAATTATCAAAACCATCACCACCAGTTTCACCATTTACATTAATATCAAACAATAATTCTTCATCATCATTATCACCAACAGTACCAACTGGCGAATCAAATGGTTTAATATCATCACCTACTTCAGAACCACAAAGAGATCCATCAAATACATTATATGTTAGAGTAATATCACCAACAATTACAGATGCAATTTTAAAATCAACTTTTTCGCAATTTGGTGATGTTATTGAAGCTCAAGTTTTAATTGATGCAAGTTCTGGTAAAAGTAAAAGAGCTGGTGTTATTAAATTTTCAAATATTCAATGTTCAACCAATGCATTACAATCAATGTCTGGTTCATTAATTTTAGGTGAAACACCTTTAGTTGGTAAGTTACAGTAAATTTATTTATAATATACAATATACAATATATTTACAATATTTACCAATTATAGTTAAATATGCACCAAATAGTAAAAAACAATCATTACAAATTCCACATTTATCATTATCATCATCATCATCAATTAACTCAAGTCCATCAATGTCATCAATTTCATCACATTTATCAAGTATTGGTCCATCGTATCGTTCATCATCACCACCAAATCAACCACAACGTTCATCATCTCCACAATCTAATATTAATCAACAATTATCACCATCACCACTAATTCCACAACCACCACCACAACAACAACCACCACAACCACAACAATATACTTACATTTATCAAAATGAACCATATCAAGGTTACTATACTACTCAAGTAAATATTAATATTAATATTATGTATATATCTATTTAAATTTGATAATGAAAATTTATTAATCTATATTTTTTTTTCTCTTGATTTAGGAATATGCAAATTCATATTCAAATAGTTATCATTACCCAAACAACAATTTATATTCATCAGAACAAGTTTTAGTTTCACCACCACAACCACATTCAATATATTCACAATCACAACTACAACAATCACCAAATAATGTAATATGGTCAACACAATCAAACGTTGATTCAAATTATTATCCTTATCCAGCTACATCATATTACCATTACCATCACCATCACGCACAACAAGTACCACAACAACCACAACAAATTGTATATTCTATTCCAAACAACCAACAACAACAACAACAACAACAACAACAACAACAACAACATTCATATAGTCAACAATATTCACCACCATTATCACCAAAATCATATAAACACAGCGGTAACAATAATTCAGTTTCAATTTTAGTTTGTACATTTAAAGGAAATATAGAATATTCAAATTTAATTTCAATTTTCTCAAAATATGGTGATTTAAAAAGTATAAATGTAAGTTTATCTCAACTCTTCTTATTGATATAACTGTGGTAAAAAAAAAAAAAAAAAACCATAAATACTAATAATAAAATATTTTTTTTTTTTTTAATAATTAGATAAACATAAATCCAAATAATAATAAAACAAAATATTTTATTTCTTTTAATAGTATCGAAAATGCAATTATTGCACAACAACATCTTGATGGTCAAAAAATTCAAGGAAATCAAACTATCCGAGTTAAATTCATATCAACTTGTTAATTAAAAAAACAAAAATTTTCACACCATTTTAACCATCCAAATAAATTTTTAAATTTTCTGTATATTGTATAAAAAAAAAAACATAAAATCGTCATTAGTTTTTGTATTGTTTTAATTTAAATTCTTTTGCGATTTGAAAAAAAAGATTAGAGCATAAAAAATAGAATTAAACACAAGTTTATTTAATCAAAAATTTATTTTATTTTTTTTTTATAATTGATTAAAATTTAAAATAAAATTTGGCTTAAATTCTTTAACAATTTTAATAATATCATCACGTAAGAATGGTATTATCATTTTAATATGATGAATCCAATCAACAATGGTATCAATTAATTGTGAATCAATTTTTAATAGTTGTTGTTTTTGTTTTCTAAAAAATTGATTTTCATCAGTAAATGGATCAAATACAATATTATTATTATTATTATTATTATTATTATTATTATTATTATTATTATTATTATTATTATTATTATTATTATTATTATTATTTTGAGTGAAATCCATTTCATCGTCTTTATGATGATGATGATTATTAAAATTATTTATATTTGTATTAATTGAATTAAAGTTTATAATATCATCATCATCTAATGAATTACCAATCCAATTTGAATCTAATTCTTGTAATTTTGTTTCAATATAATTTGAGAGATAAGAATCATTTAAAATTGATAAAATTTCTTTTACAATTTGGGCCAAATGAACTGATTGAGCACCAAATCTTGAAAGTACAGGAGATACAATTGAGAGTAAAATGTAATATTGATAAACATTTTTAATGTTTGGTCTAATATTTGAAACCATTTCTGTCAATGATAATAATCTTTCCAATGGACAATAAAGGTAATAAAATTGAATGAAATAAATGTACCATTCAATTGGAACAGTCATTTTTTGATCAACATTTGTAGCATAATTTCCAAATATAAATTGATTTTTCATAATTGGTGATTTATAATTTGAACAATTAATTTCCAATAGTAAATTACCAGTTATAATTGGTGAAATAATATTGTGAACTGAAGTTGGTAAAACTGAACAAATCATTGCAATTGCCAATACCAATTGAGATGATGGAGGTTCTTGTCTATTGGTAATTGGATTTCTTGAATAATTTAATAATCTAATTAAACCATTTGCAATAAAATTACTATCAACTGGAAGTAATAAAATTTCTAAAATTATATATACTAATTTCAATTCCAATGGATTTGCGATATCCATTGAATACATATTTTCATTTTTAAATGAAAATGTATTAAATACGTTTGATTCACTACCACCAGTTAAATTCATCATTTCAGTTAATGGTTCAATTAATTCACTAAAATAATTAACATTGTTTTCAATATTTGCAATTGTAATTTCTTTTTTTAAAAATTGATTAAAATAATTTGAAAACCTAGTTTCTATAAAATTAAATTAATTAGTAACAATAATCATTGTTTTGTAAAATAATATAACCAAATATATTTACCATTATTAAATTTATTTAAAAATTTTAAAAATAATAATTTTAAATTTGCATTTGAAATAAATAATGGTGAATCATAATAATAAATTAACAAATCTTTGATTGTAGATTCTTTTTCATCTTGATAATAACGATATGGAATTTCAAATTGAACAATTAAATTTTCAAACATTTCCTTGTTGTTCAATTCTATTGATTTTGAAATTAAACATTCAATAACTGGCATTAATCTTGAAATTGAATTTGAATAATAAATTGGTAAAATTATATCTTGATATGGTACATCTTTACCAGAATCTGAATCAATGATAGTTGGAATTAAATCATTGAATTTATTATTGAATTCAGTGTTTTTACTAAAATAATTTTCATCTTCTCTACAGGAACATTGATTTGAAAATGGAGAAGGTTGTGGATAATTTACAAAATATGCTAATCTAGTTTGAATTTCACCATGATGGAATAAAATTTGATTCAACACATCAATGGAATTAACATTATCATCTCTATCTGCTAATGCCAACAACATTGTATTCAATGTGAATATTTTATACTTAAAAGTACATTGACAAATGAAATCAACTACTTTTACCAATAAATCTGATTTTTGTGCATGATTTACCCAACATTCATCCAAAATGAAATCAACAAAAATACTTGTCAACTTTGATAATGATTGATTATTGTTTGCCAATGGTGGTTGACTATTTACCATTGTAAATAGATATTGTTGGACCAATGGAACCATTATTTCAATTGGAATTTTACCTTCAAACCAAAAAATAAATATTTGACACATCAACAATCCAGAATTATTTTCACTTTGATAATATTGAAGTAATGTTTGTTTTTGTAGCAATTGTAATTTTGATCCTTGTGAAAAAAATTGTTGTCTTTGTTGATTTTCTACCAATACTTTTTGAAGTGTTGGTGGTTTAAATTGTAAATTTGGTGCTGTAGTGTTTGCATTATCTTGAATCTTTTTATATTCAAACTTTATAAATTCTGGGAAATATTCAAGTGTACTTTTTGAAAAGATATATGGATTTAATGTAAAACAATTTTCAATAAATGTAATTACATCATTAATTCTACTAAAATCTGATAAACCTCTATATATATTTGTATATATTAAATTAATATTTATACTATATATGTTATAATAAATTATTAATATAAATTAATATTTTACTTACTTTAATTTAATTAATTTTGCCATTGAAATTATTATTCTACGATTATTATAAATTGTACCAAGATTTAAAGTTTTTAATATTTCTTTAGCAGTAAGTAGATCAATTGAAATTGAATTTGAAGCTTTTAATAATAAATATTCAACGGATCTTGCTAATTGATGATTAAAAGTTGGTTTTAAAGTTTGAATATCTTGAAGTGCTCTAAAGAATATTGGTAACTCTTTATTTGTTTTCAATACTTTTAATAGTCTATGACTTAATGATTCAACTATAGCATGAATTGGTACAACTTTTTCAAATTTCTTTAGGTAGCCAAGGAAAAATGTTAATGGACCAGACGTGTAGAAAACAGTTTTACAAAAATCTTCCAAAAATCCAGGTGAAACAGGTGTATCTTTTTCAAATAATAACAATATACTTTCTCTTGTCAACTTTTTTCTACATCTTAATGATAAATTTAACAATACTTGATTTGAAACAGATTTAATTTTACCAATTACCAATGCACCACCTGGAAAAGTAATGGATGGATCACTACCAGTATTTTGAAATTTCAAAAGTTCATTTTCACCTTCAACTGGAATTACATTACAAATTATACTAAAAAGTGTTATATCTTGAGTAGATGTAAAAAATTCTTGTCTATCTTTAACTTTTTCTAAATCCCACCATGTTCTATACTGTTGAAATAATGAAAATTGAAATTGATAATGAACTAATAATTGTTTAATAATTGGATTTTCTGGTATATTTCTTTCTTGATTTATAAATCTAACTAACTATTATGAAAATAAAATTAATATTTGATGATGATGATGACGATGATGATGATGATGATGATGATGATGATGATGATGATGATGATGATGATAATTAATAATATAAAACCAATTAATTAATCATCTGGTAAAAAAAAAAAAAGTACTTACAAAGAAATAAATTGAAATATTTTGAGAAATTTGAGGATAATTTGAATCATTTGCAACAAATGATAAAAATGTTGGAATTAAATTACCACAATTTGGATTTTGAGAATCTTGTATAAACAATGTTTTAATTTCAGTGATGATTATAGTTTTTGAAATTAAAAATATAACCATATTATCTTTAATTGGATCACCATTATTCATTCTTTTTTCTGATAATGAAATTATAAATTGTTCAATATCAATTAATTCAATTTCTGCTAAATTAAAAAATTGTTCTGAAAATAATAACCATTCTTTCCATGCATTTGATTCAATTTGATTTTCAATAATTTGATTTGCTAATTGAATATACACCAATGAAAAATTAATATTTAATTATCTATTATTATTATTATTGATATATATATATCAATATTAAACAACCATAAATTACTTTTATACATACGATATTTATTTAATAAATGTAATGTTTTTGAAATTGCAGCTTCAGTTATAATTGAAATGATTTTAGCTTTTAATGTATTTGATTGAACTTGTGGAAATAATAAATCTTTAATTGGATCATACGAAGGTGATTGAGAGAATAAATGTTGAACAATTGTTGAAAATTTATTATTTAATAATCTATTTGATGTGAAAAATGGAGGAGATTCAGTTAATTGATTTGTAAAACTAATCATATTATCTTGATTCAATGAAATGGTTGAACCAATTATTCTAACTGATGAAGATAAACATGATAGTGATAACAATGTTGATAATCTACATGCTCTACTATAATATGGTTCAATTAATGATTGATACTCTAAACATTGGTGTGTATTTGATAATTTAATTTCTTTTAACGCTATATAATGTGGAAATTCAATGTTTACATAATTAAATATACACTTTAACAATGAAAATGATTCACTGAAAAAGTCGTCTTGTACCAATGTTGGTAAGAATGTTGATTGTGTTATATTTTGAATACTAATGTAAATTGGTTCTCTCCATTTACCAAAAAATATTAAATTCTCTTTTAAAAATGTAATAACTGATTTCCAAAGTTTGATTTTTTGTGATAGTACTAAATCTTTTGAAATTGGTAGTATTGTTATTGGTATAATTGTATTATTTGATAATGTATTGGTAGGTATTATTGTTGTACCACCTGTTGTTGAAGTAGTAGTGTTGGTTGTGGTTGAGGTTGTTGTTGTAGATGAAGAAGTTGTTGTTGGCATAACTGGTGTTGCTGCTGTCTTTATATGTTGAAATAGTGTACTTTGATAATTTGCAACTTGTGAAAATAGTTTACCTTTTAAATGTGACATTGCAGTTTGATTCTCTGATAATATCTTTTTTTTACATTGTTCTAAAATATCTTTTGCTTGTTCACCTGTTGTATTTGAATCCAATTGTTTTAAAATACTATCAATTGATTCTGTTTGATTAATGATTACATTTGGTGTAGAATTTGATGATAATGTAGGTTGTAGTGGGTTTGTTTGACCAATACCATGAGGTGGTGTTTGAATATTAATTGGTTGTTGATGTTGAATAATACTTGGTTGGTGTGCTTGTTGTTGTTGTTGATTTTGTTGTTGATTTTGTTGTTGATTTTGTTGTTGATTTTGTTGTTGTTGTTGTTGTTGTTGTTGTTGAATATTTTGAACACTTTGTTGATTTTGTTGTAATTGTAATTGCTGTTGTTGTAATTGTTGTTGTGCTTGTGCTTGTTGTTGTTGTTGTTGTAGTAATAATTGTTGTTGTGCTTGTGCTTGTTGTTGTTGTTGTTGTTATTGTTGTTGTTGTTGTTGTTGTTGTTGTTGTTATTGATGTTTTTCTTTCCAATTCCTATACCCTCTCTATCCCTTTTATTATTGATACTCATTGTGTGTTTATTAAAAACGAATTAAATTAAAAAAAAATGAAAAATTTTTATGTTTTTTTTTATGAAAAATTTGAAAAAAATGAAAAATTTTATTTATTGTTGTACAATTTATTGCTGTGTGTTGGTTTATTTATTTATTTATTTATTTTATTATTATTATTATTTATTTGATTTATATATATATATAATGTTTTAATATGGTGGTGGTGGTGGAATTCTATTATTATCATCATCATATTGATCTTGGTGGTCATATTGTTGTTGATCATAATGTTGATGTTGATCTTGTGAATATTCATTTGTAGTTTCACCTTCTTGATAATCTTGTGCTTGATATTCTTGTTGATTATATTGATCATCAGTAGTTGTAGCATAGTGGTGTTGTTGATCATCAGTAGTTTGTTGATAGTATTGTTGTTGATCATCTGTTGTAGAATATTGTTGGTGGTGTTGTTGTTGATCATCTTCAGTTTGATAATATTGTTGATGATCATCATTTGTAGTTTGATAACTATAATCATAATGTTGTGTTGTATCAGCAGCAGGTGGTGGTGGAATTGAATAAACATCTGGTAATGGTGGTGGTGCGCTATATGCATTTGATGATTGTGGTGATGAATATGAAGAATTAATTGAACGTTGTTGTTGTGGTGGTGTTTGATAATAATGTTGATGTTGTTGATGTTGTTGTTGATGTTGATTTTGATGGTATTGACTATTACCTAAATCTTCATTAACACTATTTGATCCATTTGAATTATGATATGTTGATGCACGATAATTTGGTGTTGATGTACTTGATATTGCAACAGTTGTTTTAGTACTTGATGGTATATCAGTATAAGCAATACCATTTTTATTATTTGATAAACAAGTTTGAACATCTGCTAATATTTCACCAATTTTATCATTTACCTGTTTCTTATCTTTACTATTACCATTTAATATTTTAGTTATATCAACAGTTGGTACAGGTATATCAATTAATGTACGATTTGTAGTGAATGTTCTTTTCATAGCTTGAAATCCAGCTAATCCCAATGAATTATTATCTAAATGTAATGTCTTTAAACATACATTCTTTTTAAGTGATTCAAATAATTCCCTACATATATCATCACCCATACAATTACCAGATATATCTAATTCAATTAATTTACAATCATTTGCTAATGATTTAACTAATGGTAATAATTCTTTACCCAAATAGAATCCTTTATTAATTGATCCTGCCAATACTAACTTTCTAATTGATGCATGATGATGAACAGTTCTTGCAATATGGTCAACAATTGGTTCAGCTTTTGATGAACTTTTAAAATTACATGATAAATCAATTGAATACAATGATGAATTCTCTTCTAATGCTTGAACTAAATATGTAATACCTTTCTTTCTAAATGAATTATTTGCTAAATTTAAATGAGCGATATTACTTGATGATTTTATAGTTTGAGCAAATGATAATGCACCACGATGTTCAAGATTATTTGATGAAAGGTCAAAATATCTATCCAATACTTTAACACCTGAAGAACATGCATTTAATAAATTATTTACTTGGTCACCTGTAATTGAACATTTTGATAATAGTACAGTTGACAATGAATCACATTTACCAATTATTGATGATAAATTTGAAATTGCTTCAGGTGTAAATTTATTTCCAGAAAGATTTAAATATTCCATTGATTCCAATTGACCTTGTTTTAAAGCCATAGTAACTTTGGTAGTATCCAATTGAGTCTCTTCCAAATTAATATGTACCAATGGTTTTCTTGGTGATGGAATTGAAGAGTTTAATAATATTAACCAATCATGTAATGATTCTGAACCAATTTTATCCAAATTATTTCTAGATACATCTAAACGTACAATATTTCCAGAAGATGAATAATTTGATTGTAAAGTACGGAAAAATACAGAAGCACCTTTTGATTGTAAATCAACATTACTTGCTTGTAATACAAGAAATGGACGATTAAATGATTTAATTGCACATGCAATTGAATTCATACCTTTATCTTGAACACGATTATCTGAACAATTTAATGATACTAATACATTTGATTGATTTTCTTTTAATGCTTCACCTAATTGTACCCAACCATCATCAGCATCAATACCTGATAAATCAATTGCAACTAATGTACGATTATGATGTAATACATCTGCCAATAATAATGGTACTTCTTTTCTAGTTTTATTATGACATACAAATGTATCGAAAAATGTATTGTGTCTTAATGCTGCCAATACTGGTGTTAAGTTTACTGATGCTTCAGAGTTTTTATCAATTCCTGCAAAATCATCTAAACAAAATATACGTGATCCTTTTGTAACGGTTTCTTCTAAATAATCAATTAAATCTTGATTAACTGGTGTACAATAGTAGTTACATTGTGCTTTATAAACTTCAAAAAATCCATGAGATTGACCTGGATCAATTTCATCTACTTCTGGTGATGTTCTTTCTGGTGGTAATATCAATAAATTTGGTGATGCTTCTGGTGAAAATGTAAAACTAATTCTATGAAATGAATTAATTAACAATTTTGGTATTGATATACCTATATTTGTTCCTGTCATATCTATATTAAATGTTGTAAATTTTAAAACAACCTAAAAAAATCCAATATATATAGGTATATATTTTATTAATTAGTATATTATTATTATTATTATTATAATTGTATTTACAATTATATATTGTTATAGTAATATTTACTCTATCTATGTCATCTGTTCTAATTTCAACTAAATCATATAAATGGCCTTCTCTTTGAACTTGTTTTTTACCACCAATTTTATTTCTTTTAATTGAATAAATTCTATATTTAGTTAAAACGAATAAACGGTCTTGAATGATATCCTTTTTATTTGTTTTTTTAACCCATAATATTAATTCTGGTTCACAACCTTCTAAATCAAATACAAATCTTTTTTCACCTGTTGATAATTCTGATGATGACATTTTTCTATCTTCTTCACCTATTTATATATATACAGTATATATATATAATTAACTAAATTTAATTTCTTTAATTTCTTTGTTGTTGTGTTGTTGCTATCTATATTTATATTGTGTTTTTTTTTCAATGAGAGGAATTTTAGAAAAAAAAAAAGTTAGATATTTTTTTTTTAAAAATAAATTCTTAAAATGTACACACAAAGTCATAAAATATCATGTGCGTGTGTGTGTGTTTGTATGTGTGTATTTGTATGTGTGTGTGTGTTTATTACAAAATAAACAAAATTATAAAAAGGAAACAGAGTTATAATTTTAATTATTTATTTTTGTTTTTATTTGATTAACACAAACTTTTTTGGACATATATACACAGCGTGTGTTTTAATGTTGATGTTGAAGATTTTTTAAAATTTTAAAAATATATTTTTTTTTTGATGATGAATTATGATTACTAGCGTGTGTTGTGGTGATGTATTACAATTTTAAAAATATACTAGAATATATTTGAAATAATACTATATATATATATATTATATACTATTATATATGTTTTAACAAATAATAATAATAAATAATAACAATAAAAAAATAAAAATAAAAATAAAAATAAATCTATTTCAATATCAATGGTGTGGTATACATTTTGATTTTATAGTGTGTGTGTGTGTGTGTGTTTTTTTGAAATTACCTGTGCACAGGGGGTTATATTATTAATTTCCTTTTTTATATAATATATAAATAATAAATAATAATAATATTATGTGTATATTATTACGTTATTTCTTAAAATCTATTTATATTATGGAAAAAAAAAATATGGATAGCACAAAGGTGAGGAGAAAAATTAAAAAAAAAAAAAAAATAAAAAAAAAACAAAAATAACGGCAGATTTGATTTCGATTGGATTTGACAAAATGTGTAGAAAAATCATATGCAAATTTTTATGTGTGGTTTATACAAAAAAAAAAAATGATTGGTCATAGTATACCTTGGTGGTAACGGCTTTTTTAAATATTTTATATGTTTTTTTTTTTATTAATATTTATTATTTTATTTTTATAAACCCAATTCTATTGGTTTTGAATTATTATCCATAGTTAATCGATTGTTGGTGTTGTTGTTTGAGTTGTTTTTGATTTCAATATTATTATGATTATTACTATTATGTTTTTTTCTATTTGACAATAAATCTATTTGAGTTAATTGATTCAATTTTTGAGCATTTAAAACATCATTATGAAATGATGATAATGGTGAAAAGATATCTGAATTTGGTACTTGACCATTTGTTGGTGTTGAAAATGCAGAGTGATTATTTAAACTGTTGTTATGGTGATTGTTTTTTGGTGTTGCTGCTGTTGTTGTTGGTGGTGATGGTGAAGGTGAGGATGAAGAGGAAGATGATGAGAATAATAATGAAGTTGGTGTAGTTGATGCAGATGAAGAGGCAGATGATGAGGCAGATGATGTTGAACATTGTTGTGTAAATGTGTATGATGATAATAAACTTGGTGATAAATTATTACTAAGACCCAAAATTTTTCTTGCTTTTAAAAATAGTGATTTGTTTGGATTATCTTTTAACAATTTTAATGCTACAAATGATGAATCCAATTGTGGTACTTTAGTAATACTACCATTGTTTACTTCATTGTTACTATTACTACTACTTTCAATTTCATTACTATTTGTAGCAGTATCATAATTTTCAAAACTATTACTACTACTACCATTACCATTACTGCTATTACTATTACTATTACTACCTAAGCAAATTGAATTATAGGTATTATTATTACTACTATTGCTGTTGTTGCTTGGTGTTGTTGTTGTTGTTGTTGCTTGATTATCAATTGCATATTCAAGTTCTTCTGGTGGATATGAATATGGTTTTGGTGAAAATCCAGATTTGGTTTTACCTGGAGTTTGTGGTGATGATGATGTTGATTGTTGATCAATTGATGGTGAAAATGGTACAGTTGCTGTTGATTGATTTGATGGAGTTGAATTAATTGATGATTGATCAAAGTTTACATTCTTATTATTCAATTTTGCATTTATAGATGATAATGAATTTCTATCTAATCCAACAGATGCAGATAATTGAAATACTTTAGATGATTTATTTCCTGAAATACCATTTACTGCTGAACTGGTGATTGATGATGATGATGGTGTTGTTGTATTTTTAAATGATGGTGATGGATGAAATAAACCAGTGTTTGTTGTG
Organism: Dictyostelium capitatum; assembly: GCA_015252635.1. Classification (NCBI taxonomy): domain Eukaryota; phylum Evosea; class Eumycetozoa; order Dictyosteliales; family Dictyosteliaceae; genus Dictyostelium; species Dictyostelium capitatum. The sequence continues at coordinate 21,796 of JACAFY010012043.1, forward strand.
GAAGCAGTGGTTGTTGTTGTTGTTGTATTTTTAATTGGTGTTGTAAATGTTTTAACTGGACTAAAATTATTTTTTGGTGAATTGGTAAATTCAAAATTTGTGAATTCATAGTTTTTATTTGGAGTTTCGAAAAAGTTTGTTGAAGGTGATCTTAATGGTGATAAACCAGAATTATCTAGAAATGATTCTTGTTTATTTTTTTGAATTGGTGAAAATAAAATCTCTGGGAAATGTGAACAAATATCCGAATTGAATGAATCATTGTTTTTGGTTGGTGTATTATTTGAAGAGGAAAAATCTAATCTTGCTCTCTTGTTATTGTAATTGTTGTTATTATTATTATGATTTTTACTATTACTACCACCATTACCTGTTGATGAAAAGAATTTAATTGGTGTAACTATACTTGAAATACTATCAATTGGTGATGGACTATTTAATTTTGGTGGTGCAAATTGTTGTTGTTGTTGTTGTTGTTGTTGTAATAGTTGTTTTGGTGTTGATGGTAACATTAATGGTGTTGCTGCTGTTGTTGTGGTTGTAATACCGTTTGCTATAAAGTATTGTATTGCTGGAATATCAATTAAGTTTTTTGACAGACTATTACTCCCATTCCCATTATTTTCAATTACCAATGGTTGTGATTTTTGTGGTGTAATTTGGTGAAGAAAAAGATTATTAGATTGTACATTGGATTCGTGTTGTTGTTGTTGCATTGGTTGTTGCATTATTGGTTGTTGTTGGATTGGAAAATTTTGTTGAACTTGTTGTTGTAGTTGTGGCATTGATTGTTGTGGTATTGGTTGTTCAATTTCAGAAACATTTCTCTTTTTTGTGGTTTTTGCAGGGATCTTTTTTTCTTTCTTTTTGGAAGCAGTTGTAGTGGTAGTTGTAGTGGATGTGGTGACAGGGGTGGCTGTAATTTTAGGGAATAGAATTTCATTCGCATTTGATGGGGGTAACGAAGTGGAACCTGGTGGTAATTGTGATTGTTCAATTAATGCTTGTGCTGCAACATGTTGTGAGTGTAATTGTAATTGTTGTAATTTTAAATGTGAACTTGTATTTATAACCCTCTTCATTGAAGAATTCCAATGATTTTTAATTGCATTATCAGTTCTACCTGGTAAATGTTTTGCAATTTCAGCCCATTTATTACCATGAATTGCATGTTGTTCTCTAATGGTTTGATCTTCTTCATCTGACCATGCTTCCTTTTTAATTGATGGATTTAAATGATTATGCCATCTTTCTCTACATTGTTTACCCATTCTACCTTTTAAATGTAATGCTATATCTGACCATTTCTTTGGACCATATTCTTTTACCAATTCAATTACTCTGTCGTCTTCTTCTTTTGTCCATGCACCCTTCACTAAATTTGGATGTAATACTTTCTGATATCTATGATGACACTGTACATCTGTTCTATCTGGAAAATGTTCTGCTATTTTTTTCCAATTCTTTTGATTATGTAAATTAACTGCATTAATTAATATTTTATCCTTTATAAAACCCAGTGAAGATAAATGTTAATAAGTGACATTTAATATACATTTAATATGCATTTTATCATTCGATTGACATACCTCTTCACTTGTCCATTTCCCTTTTGCTTTCTTTTTATCATTTCCTCCTGTTGTAGATGTTGATGTAGTAGTGGTGGTGGTTGTCTTTTTTTTATTTGTTTTATTATTATTGTTATTGTTATTATTATTTGTACTACTATTATCAACATAATCATCATCGTCATCATCATCTATTCCATCATTTACATTTTCATCTTCATTATCGCTATTATTATTACTGTTATCTGAATTATTATTTGCTGCATTTAATATAACGTTGAATGGTGATGATCTCTTTGATGCTTCAATATTATTATTATTATTATTATTATTGATTTCTTTATTTAATTGTTGATTTCTTCTGGATGGTAACATTTTTTTTTGTTTTTTTTTTTTTTTTGTTTTTTTTTATGATATGACTTCTGTTACAAATTAGTGTACAGATAGTTTTAAATTTATATTCCTATTATTACTACTTGTGTTCTATTTATAAATATATATATTATATATATCTATATTATTATACCCTATTATTATTGTTTTAAAAAAAAATGTATTTTAAAAAAAAAAATGATATTAATATATATTATATAATTTATTTTTAAATTATTATAACACAACCAGTTGTAGTGGGTTGTAATTGTAATATGAAAATAATGTTTTGTGTGTATATGTGTGTGGGTTGTGTTTTTAAATAAATAATTATTAAGAATGTAGATAGAGAAAGAGAAAGAGAGAGAGAGTAATATATATAATTGTAGTATTGAATGTATATATAATATATATTTAAAAACTATATTATTATTATTATTATTATTATTTTATAGTGTATAAAAATAATGAAATGTTGTTGTTGGATGTATATTACATTAAAACAGATACCAATAAAAAATATAAAAAAAAATGAAAATGAAAAAATTATCTATTTATGTGTGGTGTTGTTATTGTGTATATAAAAAAAAAAGAGTGAGAGAGAGAAAGAGTGGGTGGTGTAGTAGCGATTTCTGCTACCGTTTTACTATTACTACTGTATATACGCACACACAACAATAACAATATCAATAAAATATGAAAAAAGATAAAAATTATCCTAAAACTCTAGAGTTAACTGTTATTGTAATTATATTATCATTGATATTTACTTTTTTTTTTTTTTTTTTTTTTTTTTTTTTTAGTTAAATTTTTTTTAAAAATTAATTAAACAAATAACCCCCCCAACGCCCCGGTAAGAGGGTGGTTTTGGCGGTTGGGTGTTGAAA
>JACAFY010012054.1:0-24517 GCA_015252635.1 Dictyostelium capitatum
GCGGACCCCGTGGAGCACCCGGGCAGCCGCCCCCCCAAACCCCACGGCCCAGGCCACCCCCCGCCGGCCGCCCCCGCCGCCGCCCCCGCCGCCCCCCACCCCCCCCCCCGCCCCCCGGTTTTTTTTTTAATGATCCGGCGTCCAGCGAGATATACACTATCCTCTTAGTCGGCAGCTTGAGATGTGTATAATAGACATAATAATAATAATACAACCAATACTGCAACCAGTAATTTACTATTTCAAAATATTGTAAAGAATTAAAAAAAAAAAAATAATAATTTTTTTTTTTATCTTTCATTTTTATGATTAATAATAATAATACATCAATACAATATAATAATAAGGTACCAATATCAACAAATACATAGTTTTAATAGTGTCAGTGCGTGACTCTTTTTATTTATCAATTTTTTCCTTCAACTCCTTCTGTTTCCACATTTCTCCATACATTAAAAAAAATGTTTTTTTTATATAAATAATAACCATTAATTTTTCATATAACTACCAATTCCATATTATATACATTTTTACAATAAACACAACACATTAATCATAAAATACGTACAATTAAAAAAAATACAATTATATAATAATAATAAAATAATACGTGTAATGATATAATAACCAACACTCCCTTTTCCTTCCCCCCCCCTGTAACAATTTCATAAATCCATTTTTTTTCATTCCTCTTCTTTGAACCAATCAATCAATACTTTTTTTTTAAACTATTTAAATAAACAAATAGTAAAGTAAAATAAAGAAATAAATAACCCCCCCGCATAAAACTTTAAATCTATTTATTTAGGTCATCACTTAATGATTTTAAAAAAGTTTAGTTAATGTAAATAATTTTGTTGTTTCATTGTTTCATTGTGCTTTTTATTTTTCTTTTTAATGGTTGATGAAAAAAATAAAAATTAAAAAAAAAAATAAAAATAAAAATAAAAATAATTTTTTGGTGGTACCGTACCGTTTTTTTTTTTTTCATTTATCATCTATAAATCACACACACACATAATATAGTATATAATATAGCATAGTATATTGTATATTAACAAAATTATTATTATGTCAACATCAACACCTATATTTAATGGAGTTATTGATTATAAACAAGACATTAAAACATGGGATTTATATGAAACAAATGAATCAAATTATTTAGATGGTAATGGAAATGGTTATCATGATGAAATTAAATTTAAAGTTAATAAAAATATAAATTCAAGAGTATCAATTTGGTTTGGTGATTTATGTTCATTAAATACTGATGTCATATGTTATAGTAACTCAACAATGATATCAAATGAACGTGATTTAGTTGCAGATAAAATATTTAAATTTGGTGGATCAGAAATGGCATCTCAAATAACAAATGGTACATCAAATACAGGTGAGATGATTAGTCAAATAACTAGTGGTGGTAATTTACCATGTAGATGGGTTGTTCATACAGTTTGTCCAAAATTTAATCCAAAATATTTATCAGCTGGTGAAAATGCATTAAATTCATGTTACCGTTCAGCATTTCATTTAGCAATGGATCAAAAAGTTATCGTTAAATCAATTGGTATATCATGTTTACATACTGAAAAAAGATCATATCCAATTGATAATGGTTGTCATATTGCATGTAGAACAATTAGAAGGTTATTGGAAAAACCATATATAAATTCATTTGAACGTGTAATTCTAGTAGTTGATTCAGTCAACACATTGGAATTGTATTTATCAATTTTACCAATGTACTTTCCAAGAAATGAAAAGGAAGAAATATACTCTAAAAATACATTACCAAAAGATATTGGTGATGAAAATGGTGAATCAATTGTAGAAGAAAGAAAAATTAGAATAATCGACCAACCTTCATCAATAATTAGAGAACCTGAATATGATGATTGTTTTTATTATGTTGATGATGCAACAACAACAACATCAACAACACCTGGTAATGGTAGCAGTAATATAAATATATCTGGCGGTGGTGGTAATGATCATGAACAAAAAACACAATTTTATAAATATGATTCAATTGATAGAATTTTAAATCCATTTGGTGGTGGAGGTGGATATTTAAGTTCATCACCAAGCTTAACAGACAGTAATTCATTCACATTGAAAAAAGAAGATCCAGATGTAGTAAAGAGAAGACAATTTTCAAAGAAATCAGAAAAAGAAATTGAAAATGAAAAGTTACAATTACAATTTACAACATTGTTAACACGTTCAAAAGTTGAAGATCTTTCAGAAATTACAAGATTAAATTTAACACATCAAACAACTGATCAAGAAGGTAAACCTATAATAGTTATAATTGGGTCACAATTAAATTCAAAAAAATCAGATATATATGATAGAGTATTATTATATCTAATTAGAGTATTAGAACAAACTATTCAAAGAGGTAACAAATTTTCAATTATTTATTTTCATTCAAATATGTCTTCACAACAATCTCCAAATTTATCATGGTTAAAAAGGTTATTGGAAATATTTGAATTGAAATATAAACAATATCTTCACGAATTTAATATAGTTCATCCAACATTTTTACTTAAAACAACTCTTTTCATTTCAAAATCAATTTTAACAGAAACTGGTGTACTCTCAAAAATTGTATACCACGAAAATATGAATAAAATATCAAAATTAATTACAAAATGCAATATTCCAAAATCAATATTTAATTATGAATTTACAAAGAATCAAATTGATAACTTCTCATTTTCATTTGATAATGATGTTACTTTATAATAGTAATAATCATCATTAAAATATATATAAAAAAACAAACACAATAAATTTTTATTTTTTTTTAAAACTATTTAAATAAATAAATAGTAAATAAATAAATCCCAGTACAAACTTTAAAATTAATTATTTGTTTGAGTACTATATTTTATATTAAACTTTAAATCATTAATTACAACTATAATATAAATGTTTGCCTAGATATAGACAAAATTATTACATTTTATTTTATTGGTTGAATTTGACATTCACTATTTTTTTTTCTTAAAAAATGAATCTGTTAATAATGAAATTTTTAATTGTGTCACATAAATTCAACGAATTTTAAAAAATAAAAAAATATTTTTTGAAATCAACGAAATTTTTACATTTAAATTTTCATTATTGCATGTACAATTACAGATAAAATATACAATGTCGCTAACAACAACAAATAAAGAAACAATTGATAAATCAGAGATACTGTTTTTTAAAGTATTCAGAAACGTTTATCTCAATAGTTTAATAAATAATTCATACTTTATATTTGACATTTCAAATTCACGAGCAAATGGAAATGCATATTTTGAAGATGAAGAAAATAAAAAAAGAAGAGAAAATAATACAATACATCAAAATAATAATGCACAAATAACAAATGAACCTTATACACAACATAATAATAATAACAATACCACAACAACTACACCAACACCAGCACCAATAACAATGCTTCATATTCAACCAAAAAAAACAAAAAAATATAGTGGTAAATCAACAATTTCAAATAATAATAGTAATGATTATCTAGATGGTATTCCATTATTTGCTTTTAATGATAATAAAATAACAGAGATTGATGAAAATGATATGAGGAGAAAACAAGAAAAGGAAAAAAAAGAAAAAGAAGAAAAAGAAAAAGAAAAAGAAAAAGAAAAAGAAGAAAAAAAGAAAGAAGATAATAATGGTGCTATAATTTTAGCAGTTGCATCAGTAGCAACAGTTGCAGCAGTTGGTACATTTTATTATTTTTATAATAAAAGAAAAGAATATAACATTAAAAATAGTTATGATGAATTAATTAAAAATAATAATGGTGATAAAAAGAAATTTGGTAGTTTTATATTAACAGATGATCATAGAGATACAATAGGATCAGTATGGTCAAATATTAAAATACCATTGGTTTCAAATATTTCAATTAAATTTAAATTTCAAATTAGTTTACCTACTCCTCCAAATGAATTTAATAATAGCAACATTAGCAATGGTAATTTAGGTGGTGATGGATTTGCTGTTGTATTTCAAAATAATGGTATAAAATCAATTTCAAATGGGCACGGTTCATCATTAGGTTATCATGGTATTAAAAATGGTTTAGTTGCAATTGAATTTGATACATATAAAAATGATGGTGAATCAAATGATAATCATATATCAATTCAAGGTACTACCACTGGTAGTGGTAGTACAACAATTTTATCATCTGATCATAAACAATCAATAGCATCAGTACAACCAAAAACAAATTTAAAAGATGGTGATGTTCACTCTGTTGAAATATTTTATAATAAATCTGATAATACATTGTCGGTTACAATGGATTCAATTTTATTATTAAGAAATATTAAAGCACCAAATTTAAAAAATGTTTCAAGTTCATTTATTGGGTTCACTTCATCAACTGGTTATTATCACTCCAGCACAAGAATTTTAAATTGTGAAATTAAAAAACAAAAATAAAAAACACAACATGTATATAAATATAAAGAAAACTAAATTTATTATTGATAATAATAAACTATCACACAAAATATAAAAAAGATCTTGATATTTGAATTTTTTTATTTTTTTAAAAATAGCTGGTAGTTTTATATGACATATATTAAATTTTATTAATATATAAAATGATTCATGGTGAAAGAATATTTATTGGTGGTGAAGATGAAGATAAAAGTAATATATTCAAATATGATGTATATAAATAAATATATTAAATATGAATATTAATATTTTTGAAAAAATAATAGTAAAACAAATTAGTGATAAAGTATAATGAAATACAATGGGATATTGTAGATGATAATGAAAAGTATGGAGGGTTTTCACTTGCTCTTGTTGTTGAAAAAGATAACTCAGATAAAGCAATTCGAATTCAAAATAGTAACAAATTACCAGGCAATGGTTACCATAGTGATGATTATTATAAGGCTAAAGCAGGTGATGGTAGTGGTATGGTAGCAAAAGATGACCAACGTTTCAAATATGATATTAAAAGAGTTGATTGGTGTACTTCAAATGAGTTACCATTAAAATTAACATTTATGAAACCATCTGGCCCAATTTGGGTCATTGCATTTATCATTGAAATTAAAAAAGAACAACCCTCAATATTGGGTGGTAAAACAATGTATTTTTATTTTTCAAAAGAAACAGGTTCAAGAATATTTGATGACAAAGCAAATAAAATTAAAAAAGGTAAATTTAATTAAAAAGTACCAATATATTTTAATATAAATAAAATAAAATGTATTCCAACTCAAATTTGAAAAAAATAAAAATTTATATGTAAAAATATTCACCATTCAGATTTTTATGAATACTATTAATCTTTTTTTTTATAATAAAATCTCTCATTTTTTTAGTAAAATTTTATTTTACAACAAAATAATTACCAGTATAAAGACAACATTAACCTGGTGAATTAAAATCTAAATATAAATTTAAATATCCAAATATAAATTTAGTTGGTATTTAAATGATTTCAGTTATTAACTTATAAATATAAAATTTTTAAACAACATGGGATATACAGGAGAAAAAGAACCTTTAATAATAAATTCAACCAATCAAACAACTGTAACAACGATACCAAGAGATAATTCTACAATACCACCATATATTTCAATTATAGACATATGTCAGGCGAGTGTTAAACATTTCATTTTATATAAAGGTGAATTAAAAACAATTTTCATTATATCACAAAATCTTGTGATTGAAAAATACAGTGTAAAAAATTTAAAAGAAGGTTTTATTAAATACAATAGACTAAGTGACGAATATCCACTTATATTCTCTAATAGTATTCCAAAAGAAGAATATATATCAATCATTGAAAATTTTAGAAAAAAGGGTGTATGTTAAATATATATATATATATATATATTACTATTGTGAAGAGATTACTAATATGTTACTGTAATTTATTAATGGGAATTAGAGTGTTAAAATAAAAAAAGAGATTAAATCATTAAATTTAAAATATGCTGATAGGAATATTCAATTTAAACCATCATTTGTATTTCATGGTAAAGGTGCATTCTCTTTAAAATTAAAGATATATCACCCAATTTTTTCATCACAAATTAATAATGATGATCACGTTTCAAATTACTGTTTTATGAATAAACACCAATTTGAGCCAAAATTTGGTACATTTTATCGTGATTCAATAGTTGGTGTTAAAAACATTTATCCAAATCAATTATCACCTTTTATATCACCCGAAGAATATTCATCAATGGTTGATTCATTTAACAACTCCAATAGGAAAAGAAGGTTACTTGGAAATATAAATATTATAATATTCTTATTATTGTTCATACCATCTCTTATTGGTCTTATCATTGCAATTAAATTTTATACTCAAACTGTTTACCCAGCAATTATCACACCTATTTGTCTTATTTCTGGTATTCTTGGACCATTTGCAATACCCTTACTTTTAAACAGAATGGTAAGTCTATACACTAAAAAACTGACTCTATTTTATAATTATTCTAATTAACTACAAATGCAAAATATTTTCTTTTTATATTTTTAGTTAAAATCAGAGATCACTGAAATGGTAATAAAGAACAATATTTTATATTCTTCGCGTAATATTAGAGTTGTTCATTCAAATTTAGAAAAAAATAAACTAAAAAGTGTGCGTTTATTCATTTTTTATCCCAGAAACAATGAAAATAATATAATTGCATCCACCAATGTCCAACCAATATCAAAATAAATAAATTTAAAAAACTGTATAATAAAAGTATTTTTTGTTATCAGGATTTATGCATTTTGTTGCTAATAATTAGCAATCATTCAAAAAATATTAACTTTTATTAGTTAAATTAATAATTTTATTGGTATTCTTGTTGAATTAAAATGTAATTTTATACAACATAATTTGAATAAATAAAAATAACTTGTATTAACAATATGCAAATGTTGGTTTTTCTGATGTGCAAATTGGAACTGAAAATAATTCATAACCCACAGCTTCACCAGGACATGAATCAGTTGAATTGTAAATATTAAAAACTGGTAGAGATGAGTTACATGTTAATTTTAATGAACCTTCTTGTCTACCAACGCATACATCTAAAACAGAATAGGAAACTGAATTTACTTGATGTTTCCAATTTGGATCATCTTGGCATAAACCATCAGTAGTTACTTCAATAAATGAATTTGAGGGTATTTCACCAATAGTATCAACACATTTCATTGTAAATGCATCGTTACAAACATTTGATGGAATAGGTAATGTATTTGCAACATTTCCTTTGCATCCTTTTTCAGTGTAAATTAAAGTATTGATATCTCCATTTGGACTACATACTGTTTTTGAATACTCATTTGTACACCAACCAGATTTTTGATAGAATCCACTTATAACATCACCTTCACATAATGATGCATTGTTTTGATTAGATTGATATTTTTGCATTGTTAAATAATTATACCCATTTATTTGAATAATACTACATGATATTAGTGTCATCACTATAGAAATAATTGATAACATCAATTTCATTGTTGCAAAAATATATTGTAATAACAATCAAAAAAAAAAAAAAGATCAACAAATTTTACGTAAAATACCAGGCAAAAATCATGATAATTATTAATAGATATTTAAAAAAATTGGAGTAAAAAGATCAATTACTATTTTTAAATACCAGATGTTCTTTTATTTGAGAATTTTTTTATATATTACAATATACGAATGTTGGATCATCACGTGAGCAAATTGGAAAACGACGTAGTTCATAACCTGTTGGTTCACCAGGACATGAATATGTTGAATTGTAAATATTGAAAACTGGAAGAGGCGAAGTTGAATTGCATGTAATTATAATTGAATTGTCTGATCCCGATATACAACTATCTAATAATGTGTATGTTAACATGTTTATATTGTGTTTCCAATTTGGGTCATTTTCGCAAGAGTTTTTAGTTATTACTTCAACAAATGAATTTGATGGTACATTATCAATATTATCTACACATTCCAGTAAAGTTAATTGTTGGCATGTTTCAACTTGCATTGTAGTTACATCTAATACTAATCCTTGACATCCTGCTCGTTCATAGAGTATTTGATCAACTGTACCATTTCTATTGCAAACTGTCTTTACATAGCTATCCATGCAAAAACCAGATAATTGATAAACCCCCATTATTGGTTCACCTGTACATGATGTCGGATTTGTTTGGTCAAATGCATAGTTTGTTGTTTTTATATATTTTCCACGTACATTACAACATAATACAGTTAAAATAATTGAAACAACGAAAAATATTATTTTCATTTTTTTTTAAAATGACACAATGAGTCGAAAAAAAAAAAATGGAATCAATCTTATAAAAAAAAGTTGGGTCGCCAAAGAAATTCAAAGGTCGAAAATCAAATATTCAAGACCCACAAAAAAAGTAAAATACTTTTCCAAATTACGAGATGAGAGGTTATTTTTAAAATAAATAAATGAATCAGATAACAAAACTTGATCACCAAAATTTTTGAAATGTTTATTACTATCCGATTTATTTAAAAAAGGAATCTAATGTTGTTTGTTTTGTTGCAATTGGTGTGGTAACTTTTGATTTTGCAAAATCTGAATTTTTCCATTGGTTAAAAGAATCTTCTTTTCTTTTCTTTACAAGGTCTCTTTCTTGTTCCAATGTTAATTCACCATCATTCATTTTAATATTTACATTTGTTGGTGGTTTTTGGTTGGGGGTAATTTGTTCTTTTTTTACTTTTTCTGGTTTTGGAGTTGGTTGTTGTTGTGGTGGTTTTTCTTTTTCAATTTCATCTCTATTCCTCTTTTTACAGTTATTGCTAATTTGTTTTTTGTTATTTTCATCAATACTATTGTCGTTGTCGTTGATTTTTTCTTTGTCATCTGTAGTTTGTGGCATTTCATTATCTATAGTTTCTATTTTAATATCATCTTTTGGTATGGTAGTTGTAGAAGTTGTTTCGGTTGTTGCAATTGTTGTTTCACATTTAATATCATTTGATGGATCAGGTTTATTTGAATCATCAGATAAATCAAAAGTGAGTGGAAGTTTATTTGGTGATTTAGTTTTATTTTTTAATGGTGAAACTAATGTTGTTGGTTGTGTAGTTTTTGTTGGTGATGTAATTGCTGCTGTTGCTGAAATGTTACTATTATCAATTGGGTTTGAAGATGATGTTGTTGTTGGTTTTGACGGTGATAATTGCGATGATAAAGTTACAACTTTAGTTGGTGATTTTAAAATTGAAATTGATTTACTAGTTTTATTACTAACTCTAACTGTGGATTCACCTTTATAACAACAAGTTGTAATTGCATTCACTGCCTTTTGAAATGTTTCTTGTGAACAATCTACCAATTTAAATAGTAAACCATTATCAATTGTCAATGAATATTGTTGAGTCATAATGTAAACAGATGCAGCTGAAAATATTCCATCATTTATATCTGTAAATTGTTCTTGTACTTCTTGAATACCACCCAAAACTTTACTTTTAAATAATTTATACAGATTTTCTGCAGATTCTTTAATAACTGTATTTAAATTAAATGTAGTTGTAATTTCTTCAATTGAATATGGTGGTCTCCTATCAAATAGTGATAATTGTAATTAGTAATTATGCACACCATCTACTGTTGTTGTTATTGTGTAGTTATAATATGTAAATACTTTTTATCTAAAATTGTATATAATGATAACATTGAAGTATCAAATATTTTCTCTGTTGTTCCTAATATTCTGAGAAGGTTATTTTTATCAACATCTACGTATAATCTGTATGAAACTCCTGAATTAGTATATTGAATTTATGCATATAATTATTATAATAATAATTATCATACTCTTTGCAAACTAAAAATATACAAGCACCAGGTTTGCACATTTCTAAAGCACCTAATCCCATTGGTCTTTTAATTTTAATTAATCTTGAATACTCTAACGATTTATTTTTTACTCTTTTAAACATTTTTTTTTCTATATTCAATTGAGATAATACATTTTCAATATCCATATTATATATTATCACATAAATAATATATATTTGTTGAAAGCTGGTGATGATTTTTAAAAAAATTAATGAAAAAAAAATAAAAAAAATAATAAAAAAAAAAAAAAAGTTTTGTGTGAAATAAATTTATTTTTTTAAAAAAGGCGCATTTATTAAAAGAATAACAATCATATTATTTGTCTATAATTTTCAAATATGTTAAACTATAATATCATGATACATACAGCATATACATGTATATAATAAAATTATTTAAGTGATCCTTTTTTAGTAAAATTAATTTGGGAATTACTGTGCCTACACCATGTTCAAACTTTAGTTATTTTTATTCTTTAAAATGTTTTATAACTATATGTTCTAGGTTTGTTTGATATTCATTTTGTGATAATAAATTTACATAAATAAATCAAACACTTGTTCTCAAATTTGTTTTTTTAGGATAATAATTTTTTTTAATTTTTTTTTTTTTTTTTTTTTATTTTTATTTTTATTTTTTTAAATTATTTTTGTTAATATTACCAAATATTTGTTTTTTTTTATATATATACAACTAGATAGATATGTTTAGTTTTTTAAAAAAACCTACACCAGAGGAATTGGTTAAAAAATGGAAAAGAGAATTAAGAAGGGAAGAAAGAGGTTTAGATACACAATTAAGAGGTAACATATTAAGAGGTTAATATAAATAATACATTTTTCAACAACTTGTATATTAATATGGTATGCTTGAATAATATAGCAATTGATTTACAAGAAAAGAAAACAGTTAGAATGATTAAAGAAAGAGTTAAAGCAGGTGATCAAAAAAGTGCAAAAACATTAGCAAAAGAAATTGTTAATAGTAGAAAAGCAAAAGAAAGAATACATACAGGTAAAGCACAAATGAATTCGGTTTCAATGCAATTACAAAGTAATTTAGCAATGACTAAAGTTGCTGGTAACCTTGCAAAATCAACTGAAATCATGAAAATGATGAATGATTTAATTAAATTACCAGAATTAAATAAAGTGATGATGGCAATGGGTTCAGAAATGACAAAAGCAGGTATAATGGAAGAAATGATTACAGATCTTTTCGAAATGAATGCAAGTGAAGATTTAGAAGAAGAAGCTGAAATGGAAGTAAATAAAATCATGGATGAAATACTTGTTTCTGGTCCTCAAGTTTCCTCAATTCCATTAGAATCACAACAACAACATGAAGAAGTTGCAACTAAAGAAGATGATAGTGAATTACTTGATCGTTTAAAAGCATTAAAATCATAAATTATAATAATATACAATAATATAATAATAACACAATATAACAACCTTTTTTTTTTCCATTTGTAAAATTACCCAATAAAACCAACAACAACTTAATAATCTGCATATATAAATATATATGATTTAAAAAAGTAAAACAATGTCTGTTTTTTATTTATTTTTATATTTATATTATTACTTTTGTTTATTATTATTATTTATTGGAATGAATTAAATGGATTTAAATTTTATCAAATTCACTTCTATGAATAAATGAAATACCTTCGTTGTGTAATGATTTTAACATTGGTTTATAATATTCTTTTTTAACTGGTCTAATTGCACCTCTTTCGAGTACTTGATTTTCAACGAGGAGTTCAGCAGCAATTGCAACAGGTAAACCAACAACAGTACTAACTGCAGATTGATCTTTTGAACCATAGTAAACGAGAGTTGAAGTTTTAGTTTCATGTTTACCACCTTCCCATTCAATACCAATTACATTGTGTAAAATGATTAAATCTCTTTCTGATGGTAATAAATTTAATTTAGTTTTCAACAATTCAGTGAAAGCTTCAAAATAATTACCACATTGAGCAACGTTTGTTGAATCACTGAAAATATTGAGCCATTCAAATACTGATAAAATATGAGTGATCTTATCATCATCATAACCCTTTGATGGATAACCTCTACGAGTTCTTAATTTTCTTCTTAATAATTCTTGAGTTGGCATACCTTCAGTGTGTGGAGTTGGTAAAATATGACGCATTGCTAAATTCCAAGACATTGGTGGAGCAGAAGCAATTAAATGTGGTTTTGTTGTAGTATCGAGTAAACCAATTTCAACTGCAGCTTCCATTACTTGACAAAAACCTTTATAACGAATTGTACCACGGAATAATGTATTTACATTTTCAATACCATATGCTTGAGTCAAGTAAAGACAATCTCTATTTGGAACACCTTCCAATGATAATGCTGGGAAAATATCAACAGGTTGAACACGCTTGTAAACTTCAGAACCTGGAATAAATATATCTTGACCGTCACGACGGAATTTTGAATCATTGGTAACACCTGAAATGATTTCTTTTGGTGACCATGTGAATTTGTAACCCAATGGATTATCAGATGATTCTGGAGCTGGTAAACCACCACACCATGAAACAAATGTTCTAACTTTACCACCTTTATTATGAGCTTCTGTAATTACTCTACTTGCTTCCAAATGATCAATACCTGGATCCAAACCCATTTCATTTAATAATGTAATACCTGCTTCTTTTGCTGATTCACCCAATGATTCCATATCTTTGGTCATGTAATTTGGTGAAACCATATGTTTCTTATTACGAATACATGATTTTGCTACAAGTAAAGTGAGATCATCTGGTAATAAACTTGCAACAACTTTATGTTTTTTAACAATTTCATCCAATTTTGCTTCATCATGAACATCGATAACAACAATTTGACATTCTGGATCATAAGATGCTGCTTTCTTTGCTTGTTCCATTGAAATATCACCAACTGTCAATTTGTGACTTGGATTTCTTGCTAAATAGGAAATGGTTGGATATGATACTGATCCTGCACCTAAAATTAAAATTCTAGTTGTAAGTTCTTCTCTTTTCTTTCTCAATTCTGTAATATATTCAAATGGAGGTGTTAATGAACCATGACATGTAATAATTGCTCTTTTCATTTCTGGTGCTATATCTGTCATTTTTTCATATGGTAATGTTGGATCTGATTTAATCTGCAAACCAAAAGATATTATATATAGTCAATATATAGTTTTCAATATTATTAATATCGATACTAATTTCTTTCAACTTACAACTGCTTCCATAAATTTAGATAAATGATCACCAAACCATTGAGTAGCTTCTCTTGGGAATTCAGTTGGTAAATTGTCAACTGCTAAAAACAAGATACCATCACGATACATGTATTGTTGATCAGTTGATGGGTCATGAACTTCTTGGGTTTTTGGATCATAAATGTACAATGGTGAATCAATTGAAGTTGTAGTCATTAAAAATTCCAATGAACCATTAACATCTGCTGAAATATCCGCAACACCAATTAATCTTGAATTGTTGGTTTCAACCATTTCTTCCATTTGACGAATTGTAATAAGACGTGGATATTTTGCATCCCAATACATACAATTTATAATACATGAAATGTATGGTGCATATTCTTGTGCGAAAATTGGTTTATATTTTGATGGATCTGAATAGTATTCATTTTTATCAAATTTCTTTGTTTCATCAATTGGTGCAACCATATGTTCACTTGTAATAATTGTACCATATAAAATACCTCTTTCTCCCTCTGTAGTCAATTATGTAGAATTAGTTTATCATGATTTTTAATATGAGATTAATATTATATATGTTGACCTACTTTTGTTTTTAACTAAATCAACCATTTCATCAGGGGTAACCATTTTGTGTGGAAGTAATTTAAAAATTTTAAGTGCACCTTGTGAAACTGCACCATCTGAAGTGAATGCAAATGTAAAAGGTAAAAGGTCATCAGGTAAACCAACTTGTGAAATTTCTTCACCAATAGCTTTAACTGCTTCCATTGCACTTTCTAATTTTGAATATACATATGAATAACCAACATGCTGTAAAATGTAATTAATGATATTAATATAATGATACCAGTATCAGTATATATATATATATATATATATATATATATATATAATAACAAAAATTAATATTTACCAAGAATGGAGTTGAAAAACCTTTAGCTAATAAACGATCGCCCAATGCATGTAACATATCAATCATACCAGCATAACCAGCAAATGAACCGAAACGAACTAATCTTCTATTTTGATCATCAGTAATACGTTCATAATCAATTAAACGAATACGTTTCTTATTGATTTCATCCAACATTGGCATATTGTATGGTTGGGCTTTAATTGTATGTGAAAAGTAAATGTAGGTTTTATCATTGTAAAGATACTCTGATGGTACTTCTTTAACTGCTGCAATTACATCACATTCTTTCAAATCTTCTTGAATGATTGCACCTGCTTTTTCATATAATGCATTTGGATAATTTCTAAGTGTTGATGGTTGAACAATTACTTTGATTCCTTTTTTAACCAATTCTTCAACGTGTGATGGTGCTAATGGTGCTCTTCTTTCCCAACGATTTTTATCTTCTCTTCTAATACCTAATGAATGTACTTTTGTCATTATTATATAGTATTTTTATTTTATGTTTATTATTATTATATTGTGTAATTATTTAAATGTTGTGTATGTGTGTTGGTGTATACTGTTTTTTTTTTTTAAAATTAAAAATGTTAATTATCAAAATCTTTTTTGTCGTGTGTGTGAAAAAAAAAAAAAAAAAAGATTTTTTATTTTATTTAATTTTTTATGAAATTTAATTATTTTAATATAAAGAGTTCTGTTTTTGGGAATAATGAATAATTTGAAATTTTTAATTATTGGATAGAGTGTGTGTGTATATGTGTTGGATTTATTATAAAATGATAAAACATACAATCTTTTTAAAATATTTTTTTTATCACTATGGTTCGGCTGACAAGATAAGGTGATGATGAATTTTTATAATAATGAAATAAAAAAATTAAAATGAAATTTCTTTTTGTTTTTTTTTTAATCAGATGATTTTTAAAAAAAAAAAAAAAATTAAATTAAATTAAAATTTATTTTGATGGTGAAAGGGCCGAACGAAAAGAAATATACATAAGCGACAGTGTCTTTCTATATTTGTAATTCTAATTCTTTATTTTTTTCAAAAGAAATTGTCAATTAATATCCAATTTCGCAATCTTTAGATTATTATAATAAAAACGAAAAAAAAAAAAAAAAAAAAAATAATTAATAAAAAAAAATTGAAAAAGTTAAATTTAAAAAAAATTAAAAATTTAATTTAATTTATTTTATAAAAATAATTATTTTTTTTAAAAAAAAATTTAAAAAAAAAAAACACAACCACAACAACAATATAATAAAAAAAAAAACCAAAAAAAAAAAAAAAAAAAAAAAAGTATTAATAAATATCATATGAAAAAGTTTAATTTACTAATAATTACATATTTAATTTCATTTATTTGATAAAACTCATATAATAATATTTTTGCTGATATTGGAAATTCAAATTACTTTGTTGTGATATGAAGTTTGTCGTGTCACACAATTTTTATCATATAAAAAATATCTCGTTTGAAAAACTTTTTTTTTTTTTTTTTTTTAAAAAATTAAAAAAAAAAAAAAAAAAAAAAAAAATAAAAAATGTAAAATTTGCAAATTCTAAGAAAAATTAACAATTAAATGTTCAAAATAGCGCTTTAATGAATTACCATCTGTCGTAGTTATATAGTTTAATATTTTTTATTATTTAATTAAACAATATATATAGTATATATAATATGAGTATATGTAAATTGTTCTTTTTATTTACAATTCACAAGCATGTAATTTATTTGAAAAAAAAAAAAAGAAATAATAATAAATTGACGATACAATATTTGGTTTAAATACACAATATATATGGTAATTAATTTTTTATGACTGCAACTGATGATAATGATTTTGAATAGTTATCGTCATCTCTTAATGTACCCCTGATTTTCATTAAATCTTTTTCAATTACTAATTTTGATCTTGGTGGTCTATGTGTGAGTATAGCATTACCAGTTGCAAGTAATAATTCTTTAAATTCATCAATTGAGAATTTAACAGTCCATGCATCTATCATTACTTGTTGTTTACTTTTATTCCATTTAAATAATTGGTCTTGATTCAATTTAATTTTTCTACCAGCAGATTTTGCTTTACCACCATCACCTTTACTTAATGCTGATTTACTCTCTTTTGAAAAACTTTTATAATATTCTTGATCTATAGTTTTAAATTTACTTCCTTGAAAATAGTGTTCAACAGTTGGGAATGTTAATCCATCAATTGTAATATCACAAGGATAAAAATTTGATAATTTCTGTCTCCAATTTGTAATCTTTTTTAATTCTGTAAAATCATCTCCTTCTTTTAATATTTCACTTGCTCCTTTACCTGGTTCTTTATCTGCCGATTTATAAAAAAACATAAATGTACTTGTCATTTCACACACCAAACAAACTAAAACATTTAAAAAACGAATGTGTAAATAAAATTTTAATTTAAAAAAAAATTAAAAAAAAAAAAAAAAAAAATTTCTCCCAAAGAGAAAAAATAGAGAAAAAAAATTTTTAAAACAAAACACGATTTCTTTTTTTATCAAAAATTTTTATTTATATGATGTGAAACAATGGGAAAATCGAAATCATTATCACCACATTTATCTCAACCAACACTACCAATATCAAATAAACCACATTTCATTCAAATTGATGAAACTAAACCAGACACTAAAATAACAACTAAACAAAATAAATCAAAAAAGAAAAATAACAAATCAAATGCAAATGAATGTGATTGTAAAATATTAGAAACTGCTGATATAGAATGGTTTTGTACAAAAGGATGTGTATGTTTAAAAAATAAATCACAATGTTCAGGTATGTTATTATAATTACATACATTACATTATACTAAATCAATATCATTATAAATATAATGATGATATTAATATACAACTACCCACACTCAAAATAAACATACATACATTCACACACACACACACACAGTATTATGTGAATGTAGAGGAACATGTTCAAATACATCATCACCCTTAATCACAGAAGAATTATTTTTTAAAGTTTGGCGTAATATTGTATTAAGAAAAAAGATAATTGGTGATAAAAATCGAGAAATAATTGAAAACAAAATAAATTTTAGAAATGAATTATTATCAACATTGGATAAATATCAAATACAATATTTTGAAAATGATATTATTCAATACACTAAATTATTTCCATCAATTTCATTAGATACAATATTGAATAAATATTTTTCAGTTGAAATTGAAAATAGGAAAACAAATATAATTTTAAAATTTAAAGAACATTCATCAAAACCATTATTTAGATTAAATAGTGATTTAATTAAAAAATATATAAATACATTATTACCAGATGATCAATTAAAATTACCAACAATAGAAGAAATAATTACACAAGAAATGGATTCAATAAATTTAATTTTAGATGAATTAAAAATACAATTTACAAATGATGGTATAAGTTATTTATACGATCCTCATTATAAATATATTCAAGATTATATTACAAGTTGTTCAAATAATCCAAAAGAATTAATATTAAGTGTTAGATATTTATTTAGAATATTTAAATAAAATAAATTTAAATTTAAAAAAAAAAAAAAAAAACATAATTTTTTGTTAATTTATTATGACTTGTTAAGTGTGAAAATTACAGTACCCCAATTCTAACGTTCTGCATGCATATATAATTTTTAATTTTTTATTTTTTTTTTTTTTGAAAATTAAATTTTTACAACCAAAACAGTTTGTTAACAATGTATCGTACACACATAAATTTGAAAACCAAAAATAATAGATAAAATAATAGATAGAATTTTAAAAATATATGAAAGGTAATCAGCAACACTATTTTTAAAATGAATTATACATTAAAAAAAAGAAGCTGAATCATTAAAAAATGGTACAACATTTCCACCACCACCAAAACAACAACAAACTACTCCAGATGGAGTAACAACAACAACTGAAATCACTACCACAGAAGCAATAACAACTATTAATGGTGATAAAACTAAATCATCTACTGCATCAATTGATATTGAATTTAGAGAATATGACCCAAGTCCAAGAATTTAATGTTGAATTTAAAGAAGAACCAAAAGAAATTGTGGCAAAACAATTGAATATATTGAATCATTAAAAAATGGTACAACATTTCCACCAGCACCAAAACAACAAATAACAAACCACAAGAAGAAAATGAAATTGTTAAAGAAAGATAAAGAGCAACAGGAAAAACAACAAGATAAGAATTCATAAAACCAAAGAAATGGCAGTAGTTGAGGAATAGTAGTAAAAATGAAAACTATTATTCATATCATGAATTAAATAATAGTAAGAAAAACAGTTACACCATCAGATGCTAAAGAAAATAATAATAGGAAAGATATCATTATAGAAGGTGATTTCATTACAAGTTAAAAACAAAAAAAAAAAAATCACTTCAACTTCCACCACTGCTTCTACATCCACAACTACATCTTTAACTGCAATTTCAATTTCTATCACAACTACAAAGAAATCAAAAACACCAAAAATACCACCAAAACAAAGTAAATCTTAAAAAAAGCATAACTACATTTAAAAATTCAATCACAACATTGGCAACAATTCCAGTTAAAAGTTTAGCAATTATTCAATCACAAGATGATATATATATATATATAATATTACCACCAAAACCAACAAATCGTAGAATATTATTAAAATCAAAAACTATAAAAAAACAACAACCACCAACAAAAGAAAAAGAAGTAAAGGAACAAGAACAACAACAAAAAAAAGAAGAAGATGAAGAAGGACATAAAGAAACTGATGATCTCTTGTTTAATCAAAACAATAACAACGATAATGATGACAGTGAAGATAAAGAAATTAAAAATTGGTAATTAGAATTTGATTTTAAATAAATATATATATAAATACATATCCACATAATCAAAAATTTAAAAAACAACAATATATAAATAAGATATTATTTTTTTTTTTTTTTACATGTGTAATATTATTTTATTTATACCTTTTAATCTTCAAACTTAATGTAGATTTCTTCTCCATCACCAATCTTTTTAACATCGTTATCATTTTCGATAGTTGTGCCATCTTTAACTCTTTTTATTGATATTATTCTTGACTCTAATTCTCTAATTGTTTGAAACTCTTGATTAATTTCGCAGATTTTGCCCAATAAAAATATATATGTTTGAATAACTAATTTTATTCTAAAACCACCACTAATTTTATTTGATTTTACTGTAATGCTTTTGAATTTTTGTTGATATAGTTCTGTATTTTTAATTCTCATATCAATGTTTGAACCAATTTTGTCACGTTGTCTTTCTTTTTCTTGAGTGCATTCCATAAAAACATTGGTGTTGAAAGTAGTTTCGCCGGTTGGTTGTTGAATGGAACTTGAAGTATTATTATTAATATTATTATTTTGATTATTTTGATTGTTATTATTATTATTATAATATTGATCATTATTTTGATTAAATCGAAATGGTTGAGATTGTTGATAATTATTATTGGGTGTATCATCAAATTGTTGGTTAATTTGTGGATTATTATAGTTACTATTATTATTTGATCTATGATAATATTGAGGAGGTTGATCGGAATTATTACTATTATTATTATTATTTGTATTTGGTCTATTGTAAGGATTAAAACGATGATTTATTTCTCTATTATAATCTCTACCACTTGTACTATTATTTGTATTACTGTTACTGTTATTGTTGCTTCTACTATTATATGTATTGTTATTGTTGCCATCATCATAATATGAACTGTTGTTACTACCTCTGCTGCTACTTATATTTCTTCCATTATTTGAATTATTATTACCATAGTTGTCATCGTCATAATATGAACTGTTGTTACTACCTCTGCTACTACTTATATTCCTTTCATTATTTGTATTATTTCTATCACTTCTATTATATCTATCATCTCTATTATATCTATCATCTCTATTATATCTATCATCTCTATCGTTTCCACCACCACTACTACTACTATCGCCTCTTGATCTGTACATTTATTATTTATTGATTGATGAAATATAAAAATTTAATTAAATTAAAAAAAAAATTGTAAAATATCCAACCAAATCTCGCGAAAAAAAAAATTTTTGTTTTTTTTTTTTTTTTTTTTAATTTATTTTTTCGAAAAAAAAAAAAAAATTTTTTTTTTTTTTTTTTAAAATTTTTTTTTTTTATTTTTAATAAAATTAAAAAAAAAACAAAACAAAAAAAAACGCCCCAAAAAAAAAATTTTTTTTTTTTTTTTTTTTTTTTTTTAATTTATTTTTTCCTCAACGAAATGACAATTTTTTTTTTTTTTGTTAAAATATTATTTTTTTTATTTTCCATACTCATAACACACACACACACAACACACATACAATATACAATATATATTTATTGACATAATAAAATATAATGAATTCATTATCATTTTCACCAACTTTATCAAAATCAACCAAACCAACAAGAGCAGAAAAAAGGAGTGCTGCAGAATTACTTTTCTTTCAAGTTTGGAGAAATATTTATATTAGAAAACAAATTACGCATCAACTATATTCATCTGTGATAAATGGAAAACATACAATTAGCAGCCTAGATACATTGGTACACAAACTAAAACATAGTAAAGAAAAATATAAAGAAGAAGTTGCCAATCTTTTAAAGACATTAATCTTATGTGATGACCCTTTAGAGAGGAATAAACCATCAAAACAAGCTCCAAGTGACTTAGTTCCAGAATCAATTACCACATTATATTTAAAAATTAGATGTCCATTAGCATTACCAATTGGTTTAAAGAATATTCTATTTAGTAAACATTCAAGTCCATATGTAGATTTAAATAGTATTCCAAGTGGTATTGAATCAATTAGATTTTCAAAGACATCATCATTTTTATCAGGCGTTGAATTATTTGAAAAACCATTTTTATCATTAACTAGATTAACAATTTGTTCAAAATCTCAAGAAATCTTAAAGTTTGAATATCATAGATTTTATCAAAATTTGTCAACTCTTATTATAAACAAACCATTAAATAATACAGAATCTGTAATTATTCCATCATCTGTAAGAAATTTAATATTTGGAACTAATTATCATCAAACTCTACCAGTAATTCCATCAAATGTATTATACCTTCAAGTTGGTCGTAGTTTTAATAAAATTCAATTTTTAGATGAATTACCAATTACAATAGAATCATTAATTTTATATACACCAAAATTATGTTATGATATGGTCAAAGATTTTGAAAAGTTTAAAAATTTAAAAAAACTATTGTTTTTTATAACACCACCAACTGCTGATATATTTGATACCACTTCAACTCATACAAAACCAATTTCAAAATCTAAAGATGGTGAATATAAAGATGGATTAAGTAATTTCTTTGAAATCAATACTGAAAATAAGAGAAAGAAAATTGAAGGTATCGCGAGATTATTCTTTCCAAATTTAAAATTAGTTTCAATTAATTCTGTTTATCAATTAGATATCAATAATACCATTATATTAAATTTCACTGGACCAATAAACATCAATAATAATAATATTAAAAAAATTAATAAAAAAAGCAACAACAACAACAACAACAACAACAACAACAACAACAACAACAACAACAACAACAACAACAATAAAAAACATTCACTTGAAGATAATAACACAAATAATAATGATAATAATAATAATAAAAATAATAATAATAATAATCATAAGAAACAAAAACAATAATATTATTATCAACAAACAACAACCAAACATGTAAATAAAGTAATCTTTTTTTTTTTTTCCCTTTTTTGATAAAAAACCCTGTTGGTGAATGTGTTATTTAAATAATAATTATAATAATTTATATATATATATATATATATACTAGTAGTAGATAATAGGGTGTGGCAATCTGGATTTTACTTTTTTTAAAGATTCTTTATTTTTACCACTTCTACATTGTTGTCACCAATCTATCATCAATCTTTAATCTCACAATCTATTGACACCCTATCTACATCAACTATTATCAATCATTCACACATAACTGTGTACTTGGTACAATATTTAAAACGTTATGTAATAAAACAAAAATGAAAAAAAAACGAATTTTTTTCATTTTTATTACAAACAACACCGTTACGTAAAGAGAAATTTTAATGAAGATTTTTTTTTAAAAAAGCTAAAGATTTTTTTTTTTTTAAAAGATAAAGATTGAAAAAATCGAAAAATAGGATAGGATTGGAGATTGTCACACCCTACTGAGTAGATATATCTGATTAAAGTTTTACTCTAGTAATTGAAATTGTTTAGGTGGTAATTGATAAATACAAAAATGTTATTAACAGAAGCACATAATTGTTATTGAATTATATTGACCATTAATAATGAAATTGGCAATTGTAACACACAATTTAAATTCTTTTCAAATGATTTCAATTGTAAATTATTATCAATTATAGATTCTCAATTCTCTCATTATATTTATCAAATGTAAATGGTACTAAAATGTATTTTGAT
This sequence comes from Dictyostelium capitatum, assembly GCA_015252635.1. NCBI lineage: Eukaryota > Evosea > Eumycetozoa > Dictyosteliales > Dictyosteliaceae > Dictyostelium > Dictyostelium capitatum. The sequence goes on from JACAFY010012054.1 coordinate 22,555, forward strand.
AATGTCGTGCGTAAACAATATGATGGATTTCACACCAATTTATCTGGATTTACCAATATGCGCTCTTGGTGCTTATCCATCATAACCAATATCAAATAAATAAAAAATATTACCTTTCAATATTGACAACTACTTTATTTTGTAATATTGTGATTGGATATCTATTTGGTGAATTTGAACAATAATTAACACCATTTTCAACAAATACATTATCATTTAATGGTAACACAGTTGTATTTATAATTTTTTGAATTGCTGTATTTTTAATTGTAACAATTGAATCCTTTAATAAATTTCCACCACCATATATATGCATTCTTTAATGAATTCATATAAATATAACCAACACTACCAAAATTTTGATTACGAATACCATTTGATGTAATTAGAAGACCTTTGATAATTAGTTTCTAATTTATAATATAACATATAATTATTTGAATTAACATTATCAGATAATTTAAATTCAAGTGTAGGAAAATGATTTTAAAAAATGAACCCACCATAAATAATAAATAATATAAAAATTATATAGGCTCTGTATGTTATATGTGTTATGAAAAATACATTCTGAGCTATGTATGTTAAGGTGGTTCTGAAAATTTTTATAACTAATATAAAATGTTGTTTTTAATCATAACCTACTTTAAAAACAAAAAAAAGAAAAGGATGGTTTATTTTTTTTTGTTTTATTTTTATTCTGAGTGTTATATGTATTAAGGTGATTCTGAAAATTTGTATAACTAATATAAAATGTTGTTTTTTTTTTAAAAATTTTATTTTAACTATTTTTAATCATATTAAAATATTCATGAATCTAGTAACAACAAATAAATGCTATATTTATTTTTTGTGAGTTTATACCATATTTATAGGAAATAATTAAATAAAAAATGAAAGAGAATATCTGGATATTTAAAATTTACTCATTCACTCTCATATTCTTTCACCTACAAATTCTGACCATTCTGAAAAAATTCTGAGTATTTTGTAATTATTATATTAGTTAAGAGTATTCTTGTGGTTTTTACATAATAACTAATATAAAACAAGAACGTTTTCTGACTATTCTGTAAAATACCCTTTTGCCGTGTGGGTATATTAAAATTAAATTTATTAAATAATTATTTTTTTTTTAATAAAAACATTTACTGAGTAACCAATTTGAATTAATAAAATTATACAAACAAAAAAAACATATATATTGATAATATTGTATACATAATCATTAAGTAGATAAATAATAAAGAGGTATAAATATTATCAATAAATTTTAAAATAAAAAAATATAAAAAAAAAAAGAAACAACCTCTCGGGAAGCTTGTATCACTGTTAACCGGGCCGATTTTCACGTGTTGCTGCCCGTCACAATTCATTTGAGATAGTAATCACCTATGTGTAAATTAACTCGATACAATCCACTTCCTGCGATTTTCTTTGATCAATTACCAAACTACTAAGTTGACCCCCATTTAAATTTGATTGAATTCTTTTCTTGATTAATTCTTTTCTTGATTATTATTATTATTATGCTGAGACTTCTCGGGGGTCAATCGTTCATAGGGCTCTTTCTATCAATTACTAATCTCTCCCACTTTTCAAGTTAGGTCATTTGACATATTGGTTATGGAATCCAATATCTCTCAAAGATCAAATGTCTATTGGTTGTTTCTTGACAAAATATTAATATTGTGCAATAATTTAAATTACCATGAAAAATCATATTCTCTAAAAGTTATGGGGCAATGGTCAAAAAAAAACAAACTGTTGAATTTTCAAAAGACTACAATTAAAATGTCACAATACAAAATTTTTAGAATTAATTGAATTTTCGTTGTTTTTTTTTTTTTTTTTTTTTTTTTTTTTTTTTTTTTTTTTTAGATTTTTTTAAAATTTTTATTATTTTTTTTTATATAGCACAGCAATTGCAAATGATCATTCAGTACTTTCAACAACATCACTT